>JAOTQR010104411.1:0-27879 GCA_025774065.1 Solanum ossicruentum | reverse complement strand
TCTGCCTCTGATCCTCCAATTTTTGTACAAAAGCCTGCATTCTTGCTATGTCCATATCTTTGTTCAAGGAAGCAATGATGCAGTCTTTGACCAGATAGTATCCAACCTATCTACATATGAATGAACTCTATCTGCCATAGTAGCAACTATGTTAAGAGCATACCTTGCCAGGGAATTAAATTGAAGGCTATACACCCTCACACTCATATTCCCTTAGTGGAGATTCAATAACTGATCTGCACTGGCCTCTCGGATCTCTAATGGCAAATAATGGTAAAAAAATGCCTCTCTGAACTCTTTCCAGGTAGTTGAAGGTGCATCTATGCCCTTATATTGCTTCCAAGCTTGATATCACAATATAGCTACACCCATTAAACTATATGTCGCTAACCGACAACTTTTGTACAACTTACGTGCATAACATCTAAAGTACGTTGAATCTGATCAATAAAGTCTTGGGGATCTTCATTAGGATCAGACCTAGTGAAGGATGGAGGGTCCAAATTAAGAAAATCACATATCCTTGTGCCAGCAGCCCTATTTGTACCACCTGTACCGATAATTGGACCTTTCTGCCTTTGACCTTGGCCAGCAACTATATGAGTCAATCATTGGACTGTATTTCTCAGATCCTGCATGGTAGCATCAATAGGTGGTTTTGGGGGAATTTCACTACTTTTGGGTTCATCAGGAACTGGAGGAGTTGGAGATGTCTGTAATAAAGACTCCTCTTGAACCTCATTTTGTTGTCTAACCTAATTGGGTATACCAACCACGGCTTCAACTCCCTTCCCTTAACCTTTATCTTGCCTGGTTTTTGGCATACTTGTTGTACAAATCAATTTAGGAATTAGACACAATACACCTATTATACTTGACTTTATGGAACGATCGAAAGAATGGAAAGAAAGTAACAAATCCTAAATGCCACATAACCTCCTGCTTATAAATATGGTGTACAACACATCGATAAACAAAATTTTTCATAGGCACAGATTTGTTGACTCCCTAGGACAACCCGCTCTGATACCACTTCTGTCACACCCCAAATTACCGTTAGGACAGACTGGCACCTGTTGCCGGTAAGGCTTGGGATAACCAAACTGTATCTATGCGATTTCTATACATATTATAAGGGATATTTACATTTGACATGCCTTTAAGAAGATAAACAGTATAACAAGCCAAAAAGGAAATGCATATGAATAGGCCGTTGGGGCCACCAATGGTGTCTAAAGTATGAGACATGACCACACATTAATTTACATAGTCTACAAAGCCTCTAGATAAGAAAACATATGTGATAAGGGTCGGTATAGGCCCCGCCTCGGTTAACTATACAATACAAACATATAAGCTCTAGACATATACAAAGCCCCGAAGCAACCTTGAGCTTGGTAACAACAGCTAAATGTCCTACACTCTGACTGAGGAGATCTACAAACACCTGTACCTGCAATATGAAATGCAGGTCCCCGGAAGGGACGTCATTACGAGATAATATACTGAGTATGTAAGGATGGATATACTGTATATAAAGTAACAACTCAAATGAAACCATGCACTGGTGTAAGATCAGAGACCACCTTTGGTTATACTTTGGAGTCATGTACTTTATATTCTTTATATCACTTTACCTTTACTGTATAATCTATACACAGCTGTAATACAAATGACCAACTGATCAGTGGTGAAACTGTATCGGGATCGTCCCTGGCTAGGTTCTTCCTTAACCCCTCGGGCTACTACCTGTGATAGGATCGTCCCTGGCTAGATGATTCTTCCACCCCTTGGGCTACCACCTATCAATAAACAATATATTAGGATCATCCCTGGCTAGGTTCTTCCTTAACCCCTCGGGCCACCACCCGTGATAGGATCGTCCCTCTAGGTGTTTCTTCCACCCCTCGGGCTACCACCCATCAATAAACAATATACTTTATCTTTCAATTACCTTTGAGATAGTTCTTGTGGTGGTAACAGTATTAGAGCTGTAGGACTGTATATGTAGCATGTGACATGTAGATAATCATACAAGACAATATGATAATGAAAAGAGAATGTTACACAAATAATGAAATTCGTATGAAATGGAACAACTCGAGAACTTTATTTAGTAACAAGAACCCATGTAACTTGGTATCCAAGCATGTATGTAGATTTGAAGGGGACTATGTATAGAAGCATATGAACATGTGCAAGAGTGTAGGCACAATTAATAGTTGAGTCGGAGTCGGTAAGCGCCTTTATGTGACAAGGAAGGATCTATGTTTCATGCCAAACAATGCAAAATCAAGTAGCCTTACATACCTCATTGTATGACCTCGTTACTACCTAGAGATAACCTTTTCTTCCTCCAAATATTTATCTACAATATAGTAGGTGATTAAATTAGCATTAGCAGCCAATATATACATTTTGGCAGCCTAATCACATAAGAAAACAACACACGGGCAGCAAGCGGGTGTTTATAAACCAGAGCATATTCTTTCAACATTTCCACCCCTAATCATATTTTACCAATACACATTCTCATGTACACATCATGTCCAGCTTGGTTTAGAGCCATACAAGCCCACAAAGTACAATGCAAAACAATACTACACAACCTAAAAGTAGACAGCATAACGTTACCTCCCTTCGCTACATTTCGACGTCGACAACTCCAAATCTATTCCAAATCTAACCAAACTATTCCAGCAACATTTACATATACAAACAATACTAAAATAGTCTTAGAACAGTACCCAAGAAGTCAAGGACGTGAGGCAATAGCCTTCCATCTAACAGCCCACAAGTTCATACAAAGAACACAATTGCAATATCATATAGGGACTCACTTTTGTGGACTGTAAAAGTGGTGAATCAGCCTTGTTATATTACTAAATACCAACCTTTATAAAATACATAACTATTACTTCAGGATAAAGCCAACCAACAAGAGAAAAACCTCTCAATTAACAAGAAAAGTGTACAAGAATCCTTAGCATACAAGCTGTCCAGAATTTTCAGCATATGTGTGATTAACTTGTTTCTTTGGTTTTGATAAACAAACCATACTAGGTGTATAAGTAGATTTACTTACCTTTAAAATCAAGGTTTAGATCTTCTTTAATAATCCTTGTAAGGTTATGAGAGCTTGTTTTCACACCTTGAGAGAGAGCAAGGAACAACTATGAATGTAGATTTTTTTTGTCTAAGTTGAAATGGTTTAAGGGCGCTGTTTTGAGCCCTTTATAAAGGGTCTCTTGGTCGACTTACTCTTGAACTTTTGACCAAATTTTACAACATATGAATAAGCTGCTTATGTAGCAGCTTAGCCCTTAGGCCTAAATGGGTCTCCAAGTTGATGGGCTTGGGGCTGCTTATTTTTCCAACTTTCTCTTAGTTACTTTTGGGCCCAAATAGTTAAGTGGGTTGTGATGTCTTTGTTTCCTTTTCAATATCCTTCTTGGGCTGGAAATAAAGTCCATTTATTATGCTAAAACATGGGCTAAAGTTACACCCTTAACACGGATTTCATTCATAAATGGACTTGGACAAATTTGACGTTGGGCCTCGTCTTCGTTTAGCTTGAAAATTTAAGTTAAGCAGGTAGGTGACTCACCATCTAGCTTACCAAGTCCTACAAGCACCTCAATTCTCTTACTTCATTTAAGGTCATAATCTCCTCAATTTGACATAAAACATGTATACACTTGACCCTCTTAAGCGTTAGATGCACATATAGCCCATTAACACAAGATTCAACCACTTTTACAAATTGGGCGCTAATTTGACCAAACCATATCATGTTTCATTTGCATTATACTAGTATTGTAATATGTGGGGTATTACATGGTATACACAATAGTTGATAGAGAGGATTGGTGATGATTGGGTTAGTTTGGAAGAGTTCAATTTTTCCTTTCTGGACCATTTCTTACCTTTTAAGCTTAGGGAGATCAAAATGACATAATTTATCAACCTCAAGTAGGGTGGAATGAGTGTGAGGGAATATTCCCTCAAATTCACAAAGCTCTCAAAGTATGCTCCTATGCTAGTGACTAACCCGCTTGCAAGAATGCACAAGTTTATTTCTAGGATATCTGATTTGGTAGTGAAAGAATGTCTTATGGTTTTTCTTATTAGGGATGTGGATATATCTAGGTTTATGACTTATGCTGAACAGATTGAAGGGGAGAAGCTCAAGGAGTAGAGGGTGAATGAGTCCAACAGAGCCCGTTATGATGGTGGGTTCTCCAACTCTAGGAGTGGTGGTGGATATGGTTGCTACCAACAATGCCAAGGTACTAATGCAAGGGTTGCCAATGGTAGCGTGCCTCCTCCTAAGGCATAGGTTGGAGGTAGAACATTACCTGTTCAGTGTGGTAGACGTGGGAAGAATCACTCTAGTGCATGTTGGAATGATTTGGGTGCTTGTTTTGGGTATGGCTATCCGAGCCACAAGATTGCTAACTATCCCAAGGCTACCAAGAAAGGTCAGGGTCAAATGGATCAAGGTGATCAAGTACAACCAATGGTTTCTCAAGGTGGTTCCCCCAGAAATAATAGATTCTATGTGTTGCATGCTCATCATGAGATAAAAGAGGCTCTAGATGTAGTGATTGGTATGATAAAAGTCTTTGATTTTGATGGTTATGCTTTGCTGGATCTGGGTGAAAATTTATCTTTTGTGACTCCTCCTTTGGCTATTAAGTTTGGATTGAGTCTTGATATTTTAAGGTAGCCCTTTTCAATTATACGCCTATGGGTGAGTCTATTGCTGCCCAAAGAGCCTACCAGGGTTATCCTATCTCTGTTTTTCATAAAGTCCTTCTATGTGATCATTGGAACTTGAGATGTTTGATTTTGATATTATTCTCCAGATGGATTTGTTGCATGCTTCAGACGCCTCTATTGATTGTAGAACCCGAAAGGTCAAATTCCAACTTTCGGATGAGCCTGTTGTTGAATGGACGGGTAGTCATTTTGCTATTAAGGGTCGACTTATCTCTTATATCAATCCTAAAAGATGATTTCTAACGGTTGTATCTATCATATTGTGAGTGTTAGAGATGTGGAGTCTGAGCCACCTACTTTTGAATTGGTTTTGGTGGTTAATGAGTTTTCAAATATTTTTCTAGAAGATTTTCCTAGTATTCCTCTTAAAAGGGAAGTAGATTTTGGCATAGATCTCCTCCCGGATACTCAACCTCTTTCCGTTCCTCCTTATCGTATGGCACCGACTGAGTTAAAAGAGTTGAAAGATCAATTGAAGGACTTATTGGAGAAAGGCTTTATTAGATCAAGTATATCGCCATGAGGTGCTCCGGTATTATTTGTAAGTAAGAACGATGGGTCTCTTCAAATGTCCATTGATTATAGGCAACTAAATAAGGTAACTATCAAGAATAAATGCCCATTGTCAAAGATCGAAAACTTATTTGATCAATTTCAAGGGCCCACCCATTTCTCAAAGATCGACCTCCATTTTGGTTATCATCAACTGAGGGTAAGGGAATGTGATATTCCCAAAATGTCTTTTCGAACTAGATATGGCTATTTTGAATTTATGGTGATCTTGTTTGGGTTGACTAATGCTCCACATGTGTTTATAGATCTTATGAATCAAGTATTAGACAATTTTTGATAGTTTTGTAGTTGTCTTCATTGATGATTTTCTTATTTATTCCCGAAGTGAGCAGGAGCATATAGATCACTTGACCATCGTTTTTCAGATTTTGAGGGAGAAGAAGTTATTTGCCAAGTTTAGTATCTGTGAGTTTTGGTTGGGTTAAATAGCTTTTCCTAGTCACGTGATATCTGGTGATGGTATTAAGGCTGACCCAAAGAAGACCGAGGCTGTGAAGAATTGGCTTAGACTATTGACTTCTTCAGATATTCGAAGTTTTCTTGGGTTGGCCAGTTATTATAGGAGATTTTTTGAATGTTTCTCATCCATTGCATCTCCATTTACTAAGTTGACTCAAAATAATGCCGAGTTTGTATGGTCAGATGAATGAGAGGAGTTTTTAGATTTTGACATATTGACTTACATCAACTTCTGTTTTGACCCTACCAGATGGCTTAGATGGGTTTTTGGTGTATTATGATGCTTCTTGGATTGGGTTGGGTTGTGTGCTTGTGCAACTTGGTAAGGTGATAGCTTATGCTTTGAGACAATTGAAGGCATAGGAGCATAATTACCTGACTCATGATCTTGAGCTAGCAGCTACAGTGTTTGCTTTGAAGATTTGGAGACACTATTTAATGGGTTTATGTTGATATGTTAATCGATCACAAGATCTTGCAATATGTGTTCACCCAAAGAGATCTTAACTTGAGTCAAAGAAGTTGGTTGGAACTTCTTAAGGATTATGAAATGAGTGTTCAATATTATCTTGGCAAGGAAAATGTTGTAGCTGATGCTCTTAGTAGGCTATATATGGGAAGTATGGCCTATGTTGATATAGGGAAGAAAGAGTTAGTAAAAGAAGTTCACTGTTTGACTAGATTGGGTATTAGATTGGCTGGGTCTATTGATAGTGGTGTTCATGTTCAGAATGGGGTCGAGTCTTCTATGTTGGTTATGTCAAGGATGAACAAGATTTAGACCTATGCCCAATTGAGTTGAAGAAATTAGTTGCAGAAAATAACATAAAGGTTTTCTCCTAATAAGGAGATGGTATGCTCCGGTATCAAGATAGGTTATGTGTTATGTTTCTATAGCCCTAGAAATGTGATCATGAGTGAAGCCCACAACTCTCATTATTCTATACATCTGTGATCTAATAATATGTATCGAGATTTGAGGGAAGTGTATTGGTGGCATGGTATGAAGAAAGACATAGAGAACTTTTTATCTGAATGTCCCAATTTTCAAGAAGTGAAGGTAGAATATAAAAGGCCCAGTGGGTTGGCTCAAGATATCGAGATACCTACTTGGAAGTGGGAAGACATGAATATGGATTTTGTAGTTGGTTTACCCCGATACCCAAATGTAATTTGATTCAATATGGGTTATTGTCAATAGGATGACTAAATCGGCTCATTTCCTATTGATCAAGACTACTTTTAATGCCAAAGATTAAGCAAAGTTGTATATTCGAGAGTTGGTGAGGTTACATAATGTGCCTAGGCCAATTATATTAGATAGTGGTACTCAATTTGCTTCTCACTTTTAGAAATCGTTTCAAAGTGAGCTTTGTAATAAGGTGAAGTTAAGTACCGTTTGCATCCCCAAATTGATGGGAAACACAAGAGGGAAATTCAAACCTTGGAAGACATGTTGAGGGCTTGTGTGTTGGAATTCAGGGGTAATTGGTATGATCATCTACTACTTATCGAGTTTGCCTACAATAGTAGCTTTCATGCTAGCATTAGTATGGCACTGTTTGAGGCCTTATATGGGAGAAGCTATAGATCTTTGGTGGAGTGGTTTGAGTTGGGAGAGATGGCTTTGATTGGACCGTATTTAGTGTTAAAGTCCATGGAAAAGGTGAAGTTAATTAGAGAGAGGTTAAAGATAACTCAAAGTTGCCAAAAGTCTTATTCAGATGTTAGAAAGAGGGATCTTGAGTTTCTTATTGGTGATTGGGTGTATGTGACGGTTTCACCCACGAAGAGTGTAATGTGTTTCGGTAAGAAGTTCAAATTAAGTCCCCGCTATGTAGGTTTGAGATTGTTGAGCAGATGGGGAATGTGCCCTATAGATTGGATTCTCCTCTGAATTTGAGTTCTATCGACTTGATTTTCCATGTGTCTATGTTGAAGAAATTGATTGGTGATCCTAGTTCAATTGTGCCTTAAGAGGGTGTTGAAGTTGAAGAGAACTTGTCCTATGAGGATGTTCCGATTGAGATTTTGGATAGACAAGTGAAGCGGCTTCACAACAAGGATGTGGCTTTGGTTAAAGTGCTTTGGAGGAATCAATATGTAGAGAGTGCTACTTGGGAGGCAGAGTCGAACATGATGAGACAATACCGTTATCTTTTCAAATCTACTCAAGCATAAGGTATTAGGTTCTTCCTATTCTCTATGGTCATAATTCTTTCACTCTTTTGTTCCATGACATGACATGCATATATGTGCACGAAAATGATTTAAAAGATGTTTTCACATGAGTTTTAATGACTTTATGATTTTGAAGTAATGAATTATGCATTGTGTCTTCATGCCGGAATGTTTCATATTCAAATCAAGCTTTTTAAGCCATGTTCTAGCACATTTGGGGACGAATGTTCCCAAAGGAGAGATAATATAATGACTTAAACTTCGTGAGACCTTTCAATGCATAATAATTTGAGTTTCCATATGTGTGTGAGCCATGGGTAATGTGTGTGTATGACTTTTGGTGGCTTAAGGAAGGATTTGAGGCTTAGTGGCCCTCTAGGGGACCTCCCATGAGACATGGTCCTTACCACTGGCCGTAGAAGGAGCCTTGGATAATGCCTCAACTATCTAGCCATGATTTTGGCTAAGACAAGCTAGAAGGAGACCCTGTACAGGTCGTGTGTCACTTCACGAGCCATGTGGGTGATGTGCTGTCAAAAGACAACACTTCTGATGCTTAAAACTTGAAATGTGTTTATTCTCAATGCCATGTTACTAGGTTTGATGTGTTTTTGTGTTTGTTTTGCAGGATTTTAGGATTGCATGATGTTTGGGAAGAATATGCAGAAGTTGCTGAATTTGAAGGTCCACGAGACCCTTTACGGGCCATAGAGCATTCTACAAGCTGTGAAGGAGGTTTCGTGTGCAATTCCACTAAAGGGTGTATTTCTGAAGTTGGGTCTACGAACATGTATATGAGTCATAGAAGACAATATGAGTCGTAGACCTAGTCTCATATCCTGAAAATCAGAGATGGAGGACTTTCTGAAATTCCATCTAATGAAACCCCCTACGGGCCGTAGAGGGGTGTTGTAGAAGCCAAGTCCAGAATCCAACCAACAGTTTACGAAAGCCTAATTATGAGCTGTAAATCACTATATGTCCTGTAGAGCACATCGTGGAGCCTACCGACCAATTTTTCATATTTTGTTTTGGATTTGTGTTTTAAACACTATAAATAGATTTTTCGGTTACTTTTCTTAAGGAGTCAGGGAGAGTTAAAAGAAAAACATTGGAGAGTTTGAGATACACTTGTAAACTTTAATTTCATCTTGTAATTACAATCGTGCGATTGAAGAGTTGGAATTTCTTGTGCTTAATTTAATTGTGCAAGTGCTCAATTATGTTATCCAAATTCGTAAGTCTTATATTTACACTAATCATGAGTAGCTAAATCCACAACTATGGTTGTGGGAACCACGAAGAACTAACAAAGTAAAATCAGATAATTCGTAATTCTTGAAAATTGTGCATGCATGTATTAATAAATTCTCTTTGTTTTGAATTCTTTCTAATGATCGCTAATATTAGAACCCCCCCCCATAGTGTTACTGACTAGATCAAGGTAGTAATGAATAGAAAAGAGATTAATTAACAGGATTCGATTGATGTTTCTCGTCTAAACAATCAAACTGGCCAAGGGGAGGTTGTACTGGAACAATAGGTAAGGGTTAGTACTGTCGCACTGTGGGGATGAACCTAATCACATAGTGAAATTCTCCTCTCGCCTAGGCCAAAGGGTTTGGTGAACTTAACTTACCATTTTGTATGCTACACACTAGAAAAGAATTCGATTATCCGATGATACTACGTTAAGGAATCATGGAAAACACATTACCTTAGTTTCTTTTCAAATTGGTTAAACACATGTCTTTGTTTAGAGTTGTTTTTACCTTAGTGAAAAATTGAATTCTTCTTAGTCTACCATATTCCCTTGCGTTCGACCCTAACCTTGGTTAGGTTCTACATCTTGACAAACTGCTTTAGCTTGATATAGGAGGTGTAGCTTGGGCGACATTAATATTTTGGCATCATTGCCGGGGAATACGGCTAGACCTTTCTAATTCAAGTAATTTGGAAATTTATCCTTATTTCCCTCATTTTACGTTTTGTTGTTTATGCTTTCTTTAGGGTATTAAGTTTAGTGTATGCCTAACATACAAAGTTGAGGAATACCATTGACTCCATTTGACACAGAGATCCATAGAATACTGAGAAGAATGACCTAAGATATTATCAAGAACACGGCAAAGGCAGCTCTAAATCGGAATGAGAATGAGAATGCCAACAATGAAAACCCACCTCCTCTTCAGGATATTTCTCCACAGCTACAGGACTTTAAGGCCAAAAGTGGAATCAATATAAGCTGAACCCTATGGATATGGATGTGACTGGAGCTATTGTGTTACCACCACTACCGGTGGACACAAAGTTTCACAAACCAAGCCTAGGGCCTAGATGTGACATGACGAATGGGGAACCCAAAGGGACCCCAAACAAGCCTCTTGACATACTATTACACATCATTGGTTTCGGAAGCAATTAAACAACATAATTGAATTAGAAATTGGGGCAAGGGACTAAAGGAAAGCTTTCATAACATAAACATCAAATGAGAGATTTAGGGCTCAATACATAACATGTCCAGCAACACCTCTATTACATAGATAAGAATAGGGGCCAAGATAAGCAACTCGGCTCACCCTCATATTCAATAGATATATAAAAGAAAAATAGTCTTAGAACATAGCATGAGATCATAAATATCATCCCCGGAATGGAGGGCTCACCAAATAGCTTGAGATAAATCGTACTACCCATATAGAGGAAGATGCTCAAGCAGGGTTCTGGTTCCTACATGGTGACATCATATAGTTATAGAGTATGCATTAGTACATTTGTATGTACTATGTATGTAGGATGTAATGCAACAAGAGATAAGCAACATAATTTAAATGCATAAGCATAGGCAATGAGTAGCATATAACAATATGGCACGTATAGAAGATGTTTAACGTAAATCATGCTTACATAGAATATAATATATGTGTAAGGAGAGACCATCAATAGTAAATATCCAAGGCCTACCACCTCCTTGGAGAGGTGAATGAGGTACAAACCCCTCAATGTGGTTGATGAAGTACAAACCCCTCAACATGGTTGATGAGGTACAAACCCCTTAACATGGTTATCAAGGTACAATCCCATCGACATGGTTGCACGGGCCTACCACCTCTCGAGTGAGGCGATCGATGTACAAACGCCTCAACATGGTTACCTGGGCCTACAACCTTTCGAGTGAGGCTTGGTCAATTCCTAATACTATAGAGATAATATCATATACATACATTCCTTTCATCATCATATAGTCATTCAACTCTTAAGACATACATTGGGCCTTCAATTGCTCAACAAATCATAACCAGACATTTAATCAAACACTTGGTGGATGTGTAGTGCTTATGTAAAATCATATAATTCAATAGTAGAATCATGCTAGAAAATTAAGTGTTAAACCATCAATAGATACTTGTAACACCCTCAAACAATATACATCAAAACCCTTAATCAAATCTCACAATAGATCCTAGATTCATAGTTCAAAACATGCTAAAACAATCACAATTTCATGAAACCCCAATATAGTGTGCAGCGAAATTCATAATAAGTAAGACCCATAAGTAAATCAACTTTAAATCATGCAATTTAGGTAAAAATGAAGCTTGGGCTCCATGGGCGAAAGGACCTAATGGTTGAAACCCACATACCTTAACTTTAGAGAATTCTTGAAGAATATTGGAAAGGTGACTTGAAGCTTGAACGAAAAGCTTAAGATCAGGATGAGTTTTGGGACACTTGAATTTTGAGATGAAATATTATTTAAGTGTTTGAGAGAGTATTTGGGAATGTCTTGAATGATATGAAGGTAAAATATGGCTAAGTATAGGTGTTTCCACGCATGGAAAGGATTAGACCCAAGACCCAAAGGTGTTGGACCGGCTCAACAAAACTAGGCAAAAATAACGTTCGTGCGTGCCCCAGCCGCATCGCGCCAGGGGCGCGGATCAACACTAGATATGGATTTGTTTTGAAAATAGAAATTGCGATTCGTTTTCTCTTAAATTGGGTTTAAACCCATTTGCCACTCAATTTAACCCCCTGACCAAGAATATGAAGTCTGATTTTCGATATCATGGATTTTGAGATATATGGAAATTACGATTTTGGGCACTTCTGAGGCACATTTTTGGGCACTTTTTGGGGTCATTTCAGTATCTTCCCCTTGGGAACATTCATTCCCTAATGTCAAAGAAAGGTATAAGGGAGACGTAAATATGGTAAATTCAACCCACATAAGGATGCAACAATGCTTTTAAACATCATTTCAACAATCTGAACATAAGTGTAAAATTATCATGAACTTGTCAATCTAAAAATGAATGCATGCAAATGTCATGGGCTGAACTTACACTTGAAATCACGTAGGGGACTTAGGTTAATACCTTTGGGTTGAGTGGAGTGGAAAAGGTAAGGATATCACTTTTTCATGTCCGCTTCGGCCTCCCAAGTAGCACTTTCAACTTGTTGATTCCTCTAAAGGACCTTAATGGAAGCCACATCGTTGTTCCTCAACCTCTTCACTTGTCTATCCAAAATCTAAACTGGAACCTCTTCATAAGTCAAATTATCTTCAGCAATACCCACAAGATCAAGAGGAACTTTAGCATTAGGGTCTCCCACACATTTCCTCAACATTGATAAATGAAAGACCGGATGAACCAAACATAGGCAACTCAAACTCATAAGCTACCTTGCCAATCCTTCTCCTTACCCTATAAGGACCCACATATCTTGGACTCAACTTGCCCTTCTTAATAAAAAGAACCACGCCCTTCATATGTGATACCTTCAAATAAACTCAATCACCAACTTTGAATTCAAGATCCCTTCTCCTCACATCGGCATAGGACTTTTAGCGACTTTGGGCCATCTCCAACCTTTCTCTAATCATCCTAACCTTTTCAATAGCCTGCATAACTAGATCTGGTCCCAACAAAGCCACCTGGAAAACCTCAAACCACCCAACCAGTAATCTACAATATCTACCGTAGAAAGCCTCAAAATGAGCCATACCGATACTAGAATGATAGCTATTATTATAGGAAAGCTCAATCAATGGAAGATGATCATCCCAAATACCCTTAAGCTCCTATACACAAGCCCTAAACATATCCTCAAGGGTTTGGATAGTTCTTTCAGTTTGGCCATCCGTTTGAGGGTGAAAAGTCGTCCTAAGTTTAACTCTTATACCAATACCCCTTTGAAAGGACCTCCAAAAATGGGAAACAAATTAAGCACCACGATCCAATATAATTGACAAAGGAACCCCATGAAACATCACCAATTCATGAATGTAAAACCATGCATAATCTTCATCCGCATATGTGGTCTTAACCGGTGTAAAGTGAGCCAATTTCGTCATTCTATCAACCATAACCCAAATGGAATCAAAACTCTTTCTAGTCTTGGGAAACCAACCACAAAAAAATCTTAATCTCTTCCCACTTACAAGTAGGAATCTCTATGTCTTGTGCTAGGCCACCCGGCCTTTGGTGCTCAATTTTGACAACTATGACAACTGGAAACAAATTTGGTAGTGTCCCTCTTCATACCTCCCCACCAAGACACCTCTCTCAAATGTCTATACATCTTAGTAAAAACAGGGTGAATAGAATAGGAAGAACCATAAGCCTCATCAAGAATCTCTTCTCTCAAGCCATCAACACAAGGCACACACAACCTACCTTGGTACCGAAGGGCACAATCTCTCACTTGGGACAAAACCTCTACCTTACCATCTTTTACCAATGCCTTCAATTCCAACAAAGCAGGATCAAGATCTTGCTTAGCTTTCACCTCATAAACCAATGAATATTTAGAGCCATCAAATACCACAACACCCCCATTATCCGCCACTTCTAACATAACTCCCAATCTAGCCATCCGATGGACCTCCCTAGCCACCCCTTTGCCTCCATCATCAACTTGTGCTAGGCTACACATGGACACCCTACTCAAAGCATCGGCTACCACATTAGCCTTACGGGGATGATAATGCACACTAATATCATAATCCTTAAGAAGTTCTAGCTACCTTCTTTGTCTCAGGTTGAGATCTTTCTTAGTGAAGACATATTGAGGACTCTTATGGTCGTTGAACACATCAACATGCATCCCTTATAAATAGTAACACCAAATCTTTAATGCAAATACAATGCTGGCTAGTTCAAGGTCATGAGTAGGATAATTTTTTCATGTACTTTGAGTTGCCTAGAAGCATAGGCTATCACCTTACCATTTAACATCAACACACAACCCATCCAACTCTAGAAGCATCACAATACATATAAAATCCTTCTAGTCCTTCCTGAAGTGACAATATACGAGCGAACACAAGCCTATCTTTCAATGTTTGGAAACTCTTTTCACACTCATCGGTCCACACTAATTTGGCTTTCTTTTGAGTCAACTTGGTCATAGGAGAAGCAATATAAGAGAACCCATTCACAAACCTTCGATAGTAACCCACTAAGCCTGAGAAGCTTCTAATGTCTGATGGGGTCAATGGTCTAGTCTAATTTCTAATCACATCCATCTTTTTAGAATCCACCTTAATACTTTCCCCCGACACTACAAGACCTAGGAAGGCAACCTCTTTTAACCAAAATTCACATTTTTCATACTTGGCATACAACTTCTCTTCCCTTAATCTTTGTAGCACTATCCTCAAATGGCCTATATGATCTTCCTCACTATGTGAATAGATCAAAATAGCATCAATGAAAACCACAACAAATGAATCAAGGTAGGGTTTGAAGACCCTATTCATAAGATCCAGCCAACCCAAAAGACATCATAAGAAACTCATAATGCCCATACCTAGTTTGGAAGGCCGTCTTGGGGATATCACACTCCCTCACCTTTATTTGATGGTACCCGGAGAGAAGATCAATCTTAGAGAACTGACTAGCCCCTTGCAATTTGTAAAACCAATCATAAATCCTTGCAAAAGGATACTTATTCTTTATGGTGACCCTATTAAGTTGGCGGTAGTCAATACATATTCTAAGGGACCCATCCTTCTTCTTCACAAACAACACCAATACACCCCAAGGTGATTGGCTAGGCATAATAAAACTCTTCTCCAATAAATCCCTCAATTGCTCCTTCAACTCCTTTAACTCCTCCGGGGCCTTATGGTAAGGGAGATGAGAAATGGCTTGAGTATCGAGAAGGAGGTCTATACCAAAATCTATTTCCCTTTTGGGAGGAACACCAAGAAGGTCATTTGGAAGGACATCAAGGAACTCATTTACAATCAGAACCGACTCAATAGGAAGGGTCTTGGAATCCACATCCCTAATCGTCACAAGATGATAGAGAAACTCCTGAGAGATCATCTTATGGGCTTTAATGCAAGAGATAAATCTACCTTTGACTACCACATTATGACTCTTCCACTCAAGAAGGGTTCATTTAGGAATTGGAGTTTGACCCTACGGGTTCTACAATTAATAGAGGCATAGTATGCTTGCAACCAATCCATCCCAAGTATGACATCAAAATCTACCATTTCCAACTCAACAAGATCACAAGGAAATATCTAATGCAAAATGCAAATGGGATAATTTCTATACACCTTTCTAGCAACAATAGATGCACCAATAGGAGTAGACACCTCATAAGACTCACACAATAATTCGGGCTTAACATAAAACTTTTTGACAACAAAAGGGATAACAAAAAGAAAGAGTGGCACCCGGATCAATCAATCTATAGACATCAAAATCAAAGACTTTTAACATATCGGTAATGACATCGGGGACCTCATCAACACCTTGCCTCCCCTGGAGTGCATAGAAATGATTGTGCCTTAGGCCACCATCTTGTCGACCACCTCTCCCCAAAGGAACCGCATTAGCACCTTATGGACGAACCTCCTTACCCTTGTTGTGATTTCGAGGGAAATCCATCACCTTTTGCCCAACTTCCACATAGCCATAACAAACATTAGTATCTCTCAAGCACTGGCCACTATGACCCCTACCATATTTTGGACACCCACCATTAGGATCCACACCCCAACACCTTGGGCCCTTGGTAAGTTATTGGCAACCCTCTTATTAGATGTATGAGAAGACCCTTAGCCTTGATGGAATCGGTCACCTTTTCGACTTTGGAATTTTCCCTCAAATCGGGCCTTCATAGCCTCATTACTCCTCCTCTTGCTCAATTTTTTCTACTCCATTTGTTCGGCATAAGTCATCAAAGGGGAAAAATCCATATCAATAATCAATATAGCGGACTGGCATTCCTCACTCACCAAATCAGATACACCCATCACAAACTTGTTCATTCTAGACCTTCGGTCGGCAACCAAGTATAAAGCATATTTCGAGAGTTGATTGAACTTAAGGGAATACTCCCTCACACTCATAGACCCTTGTCTAAAATTCATGAACTCCACCAATTTAGCCTCCCTAAGCTCAAGAGGGAAGAAGAAACTAATAAAAGCTGCCTTGAATTTCTCCCAAAGCACTACATTATTGATCCCCTTCTCCTCCTACCATGGATTAAACCATATTTGTGCTACACTTTTGAGTTGGTAGGCTGCCAACTCCTGGTTTTTCCTCCGATCTAAGACCTATGATAGCCAATACCATGTAGACCTCATCAATGAACTCTTGAGGGTCCTCATCTACCTTAGACCCATAGAATGCTAATGGGTTCATCATCATAAAATCCCTCACCCGAGATGCCGGTGTAGGAGCATGAGGGGTTGGGGCCCCTTGGTTGGCTTGGTTGGCCACAACTTGTGCTAGCATAGTGAGAGCATCCTGGAGCTTACCATGAGCCGGTTGTCCCTCGGGAGTGCAGGCTCTCCTTCCTCTTATGTTCGGCATGATCTAGCATAGCAAAGGACAATAATTAGGGGGGAAACCTTACTTCAACTTTATAGCACAACTTAGAACATGAAGAAGGGAAACATTTCCTAAAATGTCTCATAGCCTCTAGCTAATAGTTGTGGTGCACAATAAAACCATGAATAAGATTCTAATTGACGCGGCGTGTTGGATACCGAGGACCATGAACAACCTAGTGTGCTCTGATACCAAGTTTGTCATGACCCAAGCCTAGAGACTAGACATGACACTCCGAATTGGGAACCCGAAGGGACCCCAAACAAGCCTCTTAATATATCATTACACATCATTCGTTATGGAAGCAATTAAATAAATAATTGAATTACAAATAG
Organism: Solanum ossicruentum; assembly: GCA_025774065.1. Lineage (NCBI taxonomy): Eukaryota > Viridiplantae > Streptophyta > Magnoliopsida > Solanales > Solanaceae > Solanum > Solanum ossicruentum. The sequence goes on along the minus strand of JAOTQR010104411.1, from coordinate 10,688 downwards.
GGGCAAAGGACTAAAGGAAAGCTTTCATAACATAAATATCAAATGAGAGAATCAAGGCTCAATACATAACATGTCTAACAACACCCTACTACATAGATAAGAACGGGGACCAAAACAAGCAACCAGGCTCACCCTCATCATCAATACATACATAAAAGAAATATAGTCTTAGAATATAGAATGAGATCATAAATATCATCCCTGAAATGGAGGACTCACCAAATAGCTTGAGAGAAATCATACTAGCCACGAGGAGAAAGATGCTCAAGTGAGGTTCTGATTCCTACATTGTGACATCACGTAGGCATAGAGTATGCATTAGTACATTTGAAGGTAATAAATATGTTGGATGCAATGCAACAAGAGATAAGCAAAATAATCAAAATGTATAAGCATAGGCAATGAGTAACATATAACAATATGGCATGCATGGAAGATGCTTGACATAAATCATGCATGCATAAAATATAATAGATGTGTAAGAAGAGAGCATTAATAGTGAATATCCAAGGCCTACCACCTCCTTGGAAAGGCGAATGAGGCACAAATCCCTCAATGTAGCTAATGAGGTACAAACCCCTCAACATGGTTGATGAGGTACAAACTCCTCATCATGGTTATCAAGGTATAAACCCTTGACGTGGTTGCATAAGCCTACCACCTCTCGACCGATGCACAAACCCCTCAACATGGTTGCACGGGCCTACCAACTCTCGAGCGATGCGATTGAGCTTCAAACCCCTCAATATGGTTACCTAGGCCTATAACTTCCTAAGTGAGGCTTGGTCAATTCCCAACATTCCAGAAATAATACCATATACATACATTTCTTTCATCATCATATAGTCATTCAACTGATAAGACATGCATTGGGCCTTCAATTCCTCACAAAATCATAACCGAATATTTTATCAAACACTTGGAGGGTGTGTAGTGCTAATGTGAAACCATGAAACTCAAGAATGGAATCATGCTAGAAAATTCAATGTAAAATGATCAATAGATACTTGGTAATACCCTCAAATAGTATACATCGAAACAGTTCATTAAATCTCACAATAAATCTTAGATTTATAGCTCAAAGCATGCCAAAACAATCCCAATTTCATGAAACCCCAACATAGTGTGCAGTGAAATTCATAATAAATAAGACCCATGAGTAAATTAACTTTAAATCATGCAATTTAGGTAAAATGGAACCATGGTTGAAACTCACATACTTTGAATTTGGAGAATCCTTGAAGAAGATTGGAAATAGAGACTTAAAACTTGAATGAAAACCTTAAGATGAAGATTAGTTTTTGGACACTTGAATTTTGAGATGAAATACTGTCTAAGTGTTTGATAGAGTACTTGGGAATATGTTGAATGATATGAACATAAAATATGACTAAGTATAGGTATTTTTATGCATGGTAAGGCTTAGGCCAAAGACCCAAAGGTCTTGGACCGACTCAACAAAACTAGGCAAATATAAAACTGGTCTGCGTCGTAGCCGCGTTGTACCAGGGGCTCAGATCAACACTGCATAAGGATTTTTTTAATTGAAATTATGATTCATTTGCTCTAAAATTGGGGTTAGACCCTTTTCCAACTCAATTTGACCCCTGATTAAGAATATAAAGTCGGATTTTCGATATCACACATGGATTTTGAGATATATGAAAATTACAATTGTGGGCACTTTTGAGGCACATTTTCGGGCACTTTTTGGTGTCATTTCACAAAGTTGGTGGTTACGAATGGGTTGCTTCAGATGTTGTAAAATTATGCGTTGTTTGCTTGCCTACCATCAGAGTATCCACATAGCCATCTACACAACGTGGTATTTCTCTGCAAGAGTGTGATTCATATCACAAAATCTATCTAAGGACATTATAGACTTCATGTCTTCCCATTATCTCTGACAAGAAATGCAACATTATCGCTACCTGAGCTTCTGCGGAGTTTGATCACCAGTTGGGCTGAGTTGCAAGAACCTTTTTGGAGAGGTACTTCACGAGATTGAAGAAGCTCAAGTTGAAAGACCATATCAAGACCTTTGAGTAATTTCTTAGTGACTTGATCAGTACTACATGGGAGCGGTTCACTAAATTCTTTAGGAGTGTCCTGGACCACAAAATTGTTAATGATTCCTTGGTAGAGATCTTCTACCGTGCCCTAGAGGAGAATAGTCAAGCCTGTGTTGATACCATTATGGGGGGCATGTTCTTACATCAACGATTTTCGAGGATAGTTGAAAGGATAGACAGAGTGGTCAAGGCCAATCGTGCATGGGTGCAAAGAGATAAATCATCTACCAAAAGTTTGTGTGTTGTCTGTATTAGTTCAGAGTAAGCTAAAATAAATAAAGAGATTATGCAAGAGCTTGCTCGTATCCATAATATGGAGGTGGTGATGAAGTAGAATCGGGAATGAGTTAATCTATTAGCCTTTACTGAGAAAACATGTATGATGATCCCTATTATGAGGAGGACACTTGTTTCCTTAATAATCAGACTGGGGGTTTTCGGACCAATGCCCAAGGTTCCAATCAGTACTATTGGTGCTAAGGTCAAGGAAACCATGGTTGGAACTTTAATTAAGATTGATCTTTCAGAGACAACTGTAGAGGGTCCTATGACAGGAATCAGGCCAAGATAGAGATGTAAATTAGGCCTACAGAGATGGTTACAGAAATGGTCCTTATTTACCACCATACAACCACGGCATTGGTGCTAGTAGATCCAGAGTTGAGAAGATGTTCGACACCTGTTGAAGAAAGTCGACACATAGGATGAGACTTTGAGGGGGATTAAATATGAGATCTCTAGTAAAAATCAAAAAATCGTGTCTCATTCTGTTGTTATCAAAAAGCTTGAGAAATAGTTTGGTCAAGTGTTAACTCTACTCAACCAGCGTTAGAAGGGTACACTACCAAGCAATACAATTTAGCCAAAGAATGACGGGTAGTGCATGGAGGTTACTATTCGTAATAGCAAGAGTACCATCGCTCCTCCTATGTCGATAGATGAGGATGATGTCTGAAAGGAAAAAGTTGAGGTCAAGGATGCATATATCAAAGATGATCGTAGCAAAGATAGGGTGAGTGATGCTGTTGATATGCCATAGAAGCTGAAACTCATTCCCACGCCTCATCCTCCCTTCCCCTAGAGAATTAAAAAGAAGGAAGAGAAGAGCAAGCTCATGTTCTTTCTCTCCATGCTGAAACAACTTTTCATCAACATCCCCCTCATTAAGGCATTGGAGATTATGCCAAGGTATGCAAATTTAATGAAGGACCTGGTTACCAACAAGCACACTTTGAGTTAAGAGCTTCAACATTGCAGTGCAATTGCTATGAGGTCCTTAGTTCATAAGCAAAAGATCCCGGTGCTTTTACCATACCATGCAACATTGGAGAAGTGGGGTTCGCAAGCGCATTGTATGATCTCGGTGCCAACATAAATCTGATGCCCCATGTGGTCTTCAAGAAGTTAGGATTGGCAGCCCCTACCCTAATGAAAATGCAGTGACTGATGGTTGACCATACAGTAAAAAAGCCTGTGGGAATACTTTATGATGTGCTCATCAAAGCTGAGAAATTTATATTCCCCACAGACTTTTATGATCCTAAATTGCAAAGTCAACTTCGATGTCCCAATCATTTTGGGAAGGCCATTCGTAGCCAGTGGTCGAGCACTAGTGGATATGGGCATCAGTCAACTTAGGTTTAGATTGAATGATGATGAAGTTGTCTTCAATATCTGTCAGTCAATAAAGAGGTCGGACGATCTGAAGAATGAGGATTAGGCACTTAGTGAAGTCTAAGTAACCAAGTTGTCCAAGTCATGCCACAATAATAAATCAGGAGCTACTTGGAAGGCAACCCAAGATTTTTGATGTAATAGTTGTATTTGTATCTTTATTTTTAATTTTTAGACTTATAGGTGGTTTATTTTTTCACATTTTGATTGTAATTTTGGACATTGGGCTAGTTGCATATAGGGTAACAGTGTGTTCTGTGAAGAATGTGCAAGTACATGGCTAGGTAAGCCATTCTTGGCTGAAAAGGAATCAAGAAGTACCTCTAGAAGAGGTTCTATAGGTTGTACATCACTCTACAACCCATACACCATCATATAGAAACTTTTAGTGAGCAAAAAGTTATGCACTCCAATCCACTAGACAACTTTATGGCCCGTAGAAAAATCTATGGGTCGTGAATGGGTCTCATGGACCCCAGGTACTACAGCGCCAAAGCCAAGTCATGAAGAGATCAAAGCTATGCGAAGGAGGATCAAAGATAAGACCTCAGGGGAGGAGCAAATACCCACAATTAGTGTATCACTTGAGGAGCTCAGTGTCAGACCTAACCCAGAGGCTGAGAGACCACACACACGGGTTGCCGCCAAAATTTGGTAGACCCAAGCTATTGTCGTTCATACTCCCTAGTCTGAAGAGGGAGATGATGACAAGAGCTATTCCATGCAGATGACTCCATCAAGAGAGAATTCGGATCAAAGTCAAGATTCAGCGACGAGCCGGAGATAGAGTCCTCTATTATACCGCGAACATCACTATCACCTCTAGATGCTTTTACTAGTTGGTGATGTGTTGTGGGCATGCGAGACATATATATAGAGGGAGTGCAAGTTATGGAGTGGCGAAAGCCATTCCACTTTATTTATAAGGAGCCCCGGGTCATCTCATCTGAATTAAACAGTGTGCCCAGTCTCTAGGACACCATCAGACAATATGTGCTCCAATGGCTAACCAAACCACAAAGAAGGTACTCCCTGACCATGATATGGGATTTTTATGCTTCATATGAAGCTACAGTTCTTAGAACTCTTCCCCCTTGCTTAGCCCAAATTGACACTGACCAGAGTGAGGGGTCGGCAGGTGGACATCTTAGAAACTACCATCCATCAGATATTGTTTGGGCCTGAGTTCCCAATCCATGGAACCACAACAGAGTTTGACCACAGAGTGGGGCAGACCAGGGACTTGGGTCTCATGAGAGACTAGAGCCGGCTTGATGAGATGGGTGGTTGGGTTGAGTGCTGAGCAGGATCTAGACCCTGCATAGGTAGCCACTCAGTCGGAGCCTATTGTGAAGGCTTGTCTCAGTTTCCCTGCCAAATTTTGGTGGGCGGTTGTCAGATCACGGATCCGACCGAGGCTTGGAGATAACAGTTTGGCACCTGAGTGTGTAGTTTTAGTGGCCAGCATCTTGGCTAGCTATGAGAAAGATCAGGCCATCCTCATCACCAAGCATAAGATAGATTGAAGAGGTCTACCTCCATCCCCTTCACATGCTTGATCTAAAGACTCTACCTAGAGATGGGAGTGGAGAGTCTACACCAGCTAGGCTCACTGATCGAGGTCTAGTGTACTTTGGATGCCAGCCTGATTAAGCCTGAGGAGAACTCGGTGGCACTTCAGTGAGCACTACACCAGCCGGCTCTTATAGTTGAGATCGTCTCCCCAGTGTCACTGCCTGAGATTTCATCTACCACCATTGCTGTGACCACAGAGGAGAGGCCCTCATAGACTGAGGCAGATGAGTAGAGGGGCCCTACTACTGCTACTCCTGCACCACAAGCCATTTTGTTACAAATAGCACCTGTGGGCATGATTTACGTGTCCACGACATCTATCCAGGCCATGGTGTAGACACTAGCACACACAAAGTCTCAATTGACTCAGTTAGTTGTGCAGATCAGGCCTTGGGTCCCCCAGGACATTACAGAGTCTGAAGGATGTATACAGGCATACATGGTCACTACTATTAACCGACTTTTAGTTGTGGATGCTCACATTGATGCCTACGAGTTGAGGGACCGGCAAAGTTTGAGCATGGTATGGCTTGTATATATGATGGCCATGCAAACAGAGATCCAGCAACTCCGGCCCAACATGGCAGCAATGTTGGCAGCACCGGTGACATTACCATAGATTACACTCTCGATGCCGGTGGTGGACTTATTCTCTTCTGAGCAGCTTACATAACCTTCCCAGGGGAAGAGACCCCACCCTAATGATGATGATCCAGATATAGTGAAGCTATATATGGGGCTAACAAAGTAGGAGGAGATAGAGCTTGTCTTGAGGCAATTGATGCACAAGGAGGAAAAATGATACGCTCATGCGCTCAACAAGGTGAGGTGTACTGGCCCCTCCGATCGTGGTGCTACTACTGAGGAGGCCACCATACAGGTTGAGGGTGGCCAGACTCAGCCACACACTGGTTCTTAGTGCCCAGGTATAATTTTTGTCCCCAATACTTTTTTTTGTTTGATTATGTGCATTGAGGACAATGGACCTCTTTTTCGATGGAGTGTGCATAGTTATAGGCCCCAATGATGTGTGAGTAGCCTTGGCCTATAAATACCATAATTTTTTAATCTTAGGGCTTTTCTTGCCTGTGTGCTTTTTCGACATGGATATTTACTTTCTATTGAACCAACATATTTATGATGTTTAGGTAGTATTGGTTGGATATAATACTAATATCTGTGGCATATATGTGTTTGTGAGATTTTTTGTGAAAAGTATTATTCACCAAATTTTTGATTTGTTAGTCTAGATAGCAACCATGTATGTTTCATTGTGTTGACAGTTCTTGTACTGATAAGTGAGGATAAAATTGAGATGAAAAGCATGATCTGAGAGACTGTGTTGATAATGTAATCAGTGTCATGTGAGTGTAAGCTTAATTTGCTAAATTCATGTATTGTGTTTCAATTTAGAACTTCCCCTGTTACTTTGATTTAGACTTTAGGTTAGTTGGTTAGGAGAAGATATTAGACCGTTGTTCATAATGGTCCACTTAGCCTAAATGGCTAGCCACATATGTGAAATATCCCTTGATCCTAATGTTTGAGCTTGACATCTATCTTTCTTTGTAAAAACCTAAGTGATCTAGCCTCATTAGTTGTAAAATCCTGAAACTACCCTGGTTCTTCCTTGAACATTGTACACCTTGACTGAGGCAAAAAGCGTAAGTTGAGGGTGGCTACTAAATTAAAGTGGCCCTAGTTCCGGAGTTGGATAATGTGCACCTCAACTCAAGCCAAAAGCCTAAGTTGAGGGTGGTTGGTGTAAGGGTAAAACACAAAATGATGGGGAAAGTTAGTGATATATGGAAAAGGAGTAAAAATGTGTACTGAGTGCAAGAAAAATGAGTGATGCCTTAGTATGAACTAAAAAGACACATGAAGTGTAAATACAAGGCAAAAAATTAGAAAATGAAAAGAAAAACACCAAGAAAAGCTTGAAATGAGTGAAAGGGAGGATGCAATGAAAGTAACAGTATTGGTAGGGCAAAGTGTAGAAAAACATAGTGTCAAAGAGGGCCTTTAGTCACTATGTTCCCAAAACATCATACCAAAGCCCCCTGAGCCTATGTTACAAGCCTAAAAATTCCTAAAGTGATCCTAGTCTAAGAATTCAAAGGTATTAGTCATGAGTATTAGAGCAAGCATTTGGTATTGGGCATGACACATGAATGTCTTTTGTGAGAGTGAGTGATTTTGCATAGTCCGAAGGCTATACATGAAAACAGCATTGAGAGTGAGATATTGGACTTCTTTCTATGAGGATAGTTACATTGCATTGTTAATATTAGACTTATTCAGTGATTATGGCTTGTTGATGGATACCTTGCTTATCATAGTTGCATTGCCATATGCATTGATCTATCTTAGTTTGTTGGATAGCTATTTGATTGCATTTGGAAAAGTGGTGTAGGTGTCTATGCTTAAGTTTGATGATATGTATGCCATTAGGTTGAGGTCTGTGTGTTACTGTGTTGCTTAAATAGATTGAGTCTGTCGCTTGGGGACAAGCAACAATAAGTTGAGGGTGTTGATGTGCTGTCAAAATACAATAATTTTGATGCTTAAAACTTGGAATTTTGTGTGTTCTCAATGCGATGTTAGTAGGTTTGACATATTTTTGTATTTTGTTTGCAGGATTTTATGGTTGGCATAATGTTTAGGCAAAATATGCAGAAGTTGTTGAATTGGAAGGTCCACAAGACCATTTACGGGCCATAGAGCATTCTACGAACCATAAAGGAGGCTTCGTGTGCAATTCTAGTGAAGGGCACATTTATAAAGTTGAGTGTATGAACATGCAGATGAGCCACCGTAGAAGACATTATGAGTCGTAGACCTAGTCTCATACCCTAAGGATCAGAGAAGGAGCACTTTCTAAAATTCCATATGACAAAGCCCCCCTACGGGCCATAGAACCTTTTATGAGCCATAGAGTGGTGTCGTAAAAGCTAAGTCTAGAATCCAAGAAATAGTTTACAAAAGCTGACTATGAGTAGTAAATCACTATATGATCGGTAGAGCACCTTATACAGCCTACCGACTCAGTTGTCCTATTTAATTTTGGATTTATATTTTAAACACTATAAATAGGTTTTTTGGTCATTTTTCTTAAGGAGTCATCGAAAGTCAGCGAGAGCTAGTAGGAAAACATTAGGGAGTTTGAGAAACACTTGTAAACTTTGATTTCACCTTGTAATTACAATATTGTGATTCTCATTGAAGAGTTGGATTTTCTTGTGCTTAATTCAATTGTGTAAGTGCTCAATTATGTCATTCAGATCCATAAGTTTTGCATTTACAGTGATCATGAGTATCTCAATCTACAACTAGGGTTATAGGAACTATGAAGAACTAACAAGGTAAAATTGGATAATTCATAATTCTTGAAAGGTGTGCATGTATGTACTAATGAATTCTCTTCGTTTTGAATGCTTTCTAATGGTGTTGCGAACATTAGAACCCACCTAGGGTTACTGACTGGATCAAAGTAATAATGAATAGGAAAAGAGATTAATTAAAAAGATTCAATAGATATTTCTCATCTAATCAATCGAATTGGGCCAAGGCGAGGTTGTATTGGGATAATAGGTAAGGGTTAGTAATGTCACACTACGGGGATGGACCAAATCATGTAGTGAAATTCGCCTCTCACCTAGGCCAAAGGTTTTGGTGAACCGTTTTGCATGATACACACTAGAAAAAATTCAGTTATTCGGTGATACTAAGTTAGGGAATCATAGGGAACACAATACCCTAGTTTCTCTTCATATTGGTTAAACACTTGTCTTAGTTTAGAGTTATTTTTACTAGTGATTTTAACCCCCCCCCCCTCTTGGGGAGATAAGTTGTTTAATAAACCTGAATTACGAAATTGAATTCTTCTATGTCTACTATATTCCCTTGGATTCGACCCTAATCTTGGTTAGGTTCTATATATTGACAATGACCGATTTACCCTAAAAAATGAGGTGTAGCTTGGGCGACATTAGTAGGGTCTCATGTGACCACCCACGAACCATGAAGAGGTGCATCATGGATGATCTCATCCTAAAATAATTTCTATGTATCAAATCATCATCTTGGAACTTGCATCACTTGCACGAATGACCAAACGACTCACGTATGCCCCTGCATGAGTCGTGTTCCTTCAATGAGTCAACCTTGTCTAGATTTTGGCCAAGGTCAGCTTCAGGAACCACTGCACATTCTGTGGACCACTGCCTAGTCCATGGACCACTTCATGAGCCATGAGGCTCCTTGACAGGACCCCTGGCAACTTTTTGAAGCTCATTTTATTAATGATATTCTTATAATTTTGGTTATTCCTAAGGGTAGTTTTTAACATTCTAACCTATTGTAAACCCCTGAAAAGACCTACACTCTTCTATTCTTATTCAAATTCATTCAATACACTTTGAATATTCAAACTCTTTCTCATCTAAAGAACTCCTCTCAAATAAGCCATTGGAGATTTAGCTTGGAGCTCAAGAAGGGTCTTCTTCTTCAATAAATTATTTCTTGATTCTTTTAAATTATCCAAGGTGTGTGGGATTGATTCATGTTCCCTTTCAACCATGAAGACCCAAAAACTTTTCACTCTTTGATTTATAAATTTCAAGCTTACTTTAGATATGAGTCTTTTAAATTATTGTTTGCTTGATTCAATTGAGATATGAGCTATGTATAATTGATGTTTTAAAAGTGATTAAGCCTTAATATGTTGGATTTCATTGATATTATGAAGACTTGAATATGCATGTCTCCTTAAATGTTAGATTTGAGCGTCGGTAATCTAAAGTATGATTTAAATGTGAATTTATTTATGGATTTACTTGAATTTCATATTATATAGTTGATTTACGTATAAATCTATTATTGCCCGTTCTATTCTCTCATCATTTATGGCATATGCATACATGAGCATTGATTTTCATGAACATTATGAAGTGGGTTAAGCCCAATTATGTTGATGAATATGATTTTAATGAAAGTATGGTTATGATATGAGAAGTGATCACGAAATGTCTATGATATATCTCTTTGACAAACTTTGGGTGTTTACACCAATATGATATATGTGAATGAGCTACTTCTATGCATGAAAGTGTGATATGAGATATGATTTGGCTCTTTAGTAGCCTAAGTGTGTATGATTATGAAGAATGTTGGCTTTTAAACCTAAGTATGCATAAAATGATTTGAAATGAATTTTGCCTCTTTTGAAAGCATGTATATGTATATGTATTCTCGTGGGATGATGACTTAGCATCAAGCAGACTTATGGGGGTGGCTGTTCGTGGAACAAGCCTTGGCAAAAAAGTGGTCATCTCCGTTCAAGGGTAGTCTCACGAGTCATGAGATGTC
>JAOTQR010104403.1:0-27880 GCA_025774065.1 Solanum ossicruentum | reverse complement strand
AATATATCAATATTATTTGAGTATCATACACTCTCACCTTAATAAACAAAAATAATAAAACAATATAAATATTGATTTTTTCACAGAAAAACTGAAATAGATAGAAAATAAAAAAACTTAAAACAAAGAGCAACAAAAAAATCTATACAACAACAAAATAATATTTTATCACCGTTATTTAACTACGATTAAATTATGGCTAAATAGTGATAAATCATGGATAAATTATATTAAATATGACTTTTTTTTTTAATTTCAAATTGAGTCATTTAAGATAATTTTATAAAATTGAACCAGAGAAATGATAAAAAAATATTTTAAGTTGCCATGTGTTGTAATTTTCCTTTATAATTCACATCATTTGAAAAGTCACAAAAGTTATATCTTCTTTTTTAAAAGGACAAAATAAATTGACTTTCTTATACATCACAGAGAGGTTCATGTCACTTCCTTGTAGACTAATGTGTATTATATTTTTTGTGAAATTCAGTTTGACCACCCAATGGAATTATATACTAAAAATCTGTATCAAATTTTCGTCCATTCAATTATTGATTGAGGACGCTATTCGAATATTTTATAAAAAAATTATATCAAATTTTTATCGATTCAATTATTAATTGAGGACATATCGATCGAATATTTTATTAAATCGATTTTCGATGGTTAAAAATTATCATAGAACTGAAAATTTTAAACATGTATTGACGATATGGGATAATTAACAAACAAATACCCACGCCCAAAAAATTAGAGGCAGAAGTTTCAACAACTAATCATTTAAACAAATAGAAAATTGATCATTCAAACAAATATGAATTTCTAGAAATTACATACAATCATTATTAAGTTGGTAAGAAAAAATAACTTAATTCTAAAAGGGAAAAATAACAAAAATAATGGGGAAAAAAATATGAAGAGAATCCTCCCCTGAATTAGTTTGAAGAGACTTGTGGAGATCATGTATATTCATAAATTTGGGCCACTTTTGGGGATATAACACAATTAACACTAAACTCTTTAGATAGCAAAGAAGAAAGCTTTAGGAAATGTTGATCTTATACGTGGGGAGAAGGAAGATTCATTACTTTTACTAACAAATTTAACACAAATTAATTACATGTACAGGTTTCTAATATAAAGAGTATAGAAGAAATAAAAATATAAGGAAACTGATATCTCAATACTCAAATAGAACATAGATAGGATAAAAGATTTCGAGAGTCTTTCAGATGCTACCTCTCGAATGCCCAGAAGCTCGGCCCGTCAAAGAAGGAAGCTAACTCAAGTAGAACCGGACTCATAACCTACACAGGAATGTAGAAGCAAGAGCGAGTACCAAACAACAGATACTCATCAAGAATATCTAAACACAAGTAAATAATACTGAAGAAAATACTCCTTCTATGTTAATCACATACCATCAAACTACACACCTGCACACGAAAAAGTTCCAGTGCAACAACAACAATATTTATGTACTCAAGAACCACACAACAATTAATCTCAACAACTGTCAATAGGTATAGCTCAGATATACAATAAGGTCTCAATATATATATAGCTTGGCCATACAATAGATACCTCACAATAGTTTCAAGTATTCAACAGATGCAATCCTAGCAGAATCAGCTCATAATCCAATCTCAATAACTGAAACAAGTTACAAGCACATAGTAGAATCATATGATATGTAGTGAAGTGATATGAAATGAAATGATATAATGCAATATCAAGTATCGTGATGAATGTCTATTCTACGGTACATATTGGCTGATGTCATCAGTCCAGAATCCATGGGGACATATCTGTCCATGTACCTGCCCCAGCTCGTGATGCCCATTCCTGGTGTTTCAATATCTCATATCCGTGTTTCATCATTGTTTCATAAGTGGAATTCAATCAAGAATGCACATCATGAACATAATCATATGACACAATAATGAGAGGTGCATGCAAGAGTCCACAATACAACATTTATATCATTCAAGTCAATATCACAATATACAAAGTACGATGACGGGTCCGATTCCAAGCCGATACTAAATTCTCTAACCCACAAGTAAAACTCAACAACAATATCTCCAACACTTTTTATAAATAGACATAACATGATCCATAATTTCTCATTCATATATCAAGGGATTCTCAATATCAAATCACAAGTCAATACATATCAATCCTTAATATTCACTATCTCATCGTAGAGGAAATATAGTTACATCAAATTCTCACAATTAACCAAGTTCAACATGTTCAACAACAATTACCCAACCAATTTAAGTCACAAGCAAAGAAAATATAGTGTTCATGTAAGCTTAACAAGGTTTAGAAATCCACTTGCCTCAAATAATAGCCAAATCAAGCAACTATCAGAATTTTTCTCCTTGAATTTGCACCTGGAACTTACAATCTACTCAAATACGGATTCAGAATCTCAAATAAAAATCAAGCAATTCGAGTGAAAAGGGTAAAACGATCAAAAGTTTCATACTAAAAAAGTTTTCCCAAAATTTGAAAATTTGAAAATAAATACATGAAAATATTTTTCAAGTAAAAGGAGTTCATCGGTGAAAATTATTCTAAAATGGAGTTAAAATGAGCTTTTAATTCTAGTTTTTCAATCAAAATTCAATATCCGAAAAAATTTCAATTTTCAATTTCAAGTTAAAATCACTAATTAATCGAGGAAAATTAAAAATTGAGTTAGAAACACGTTACATAATGATCTTGTCTCGAAAATCTTTGAAAAATTCTTCTAAAATCGATCTTGGAATATTTAAAATAGATGAAAATGGTGACACCCATCATTTTTAATTAAAACAATGTTTCAAGGACTCTATACTCGCGAATGCGGATGTGGGGTCCGTAAACATAGAGGTCCCACATACTCACATTCTGCTAACGTAGAGGCTGGGTTCACGAACGCAGAGGTCACATCACATAGGCCTCCACGAACGCAAGTCCCAAACCTTTGAACGCGGAAAACAATTGAGGTTGCACTAGATTCAGCAAAAACCAGCTATGTTAAACTTGTAACGGACCTCCTGGGTTCATTCAGAACCCGATACACACAAACTAAATATAGAACCCTACTAAAAAATGACGTTCCAAACTAATAAAAATGTCAGAATTCGATTATGAGGTCTCCTCAACTCGAAATCAGAAAAAGTTCATTAAAACTAGTTAAGAATTCAAATACTCAAAATAACTTCAGAAATACTAAAAATTACAATGAGAGCATTTTTTGCGTTAGTTTACTATTCGAAACTACTAGAACTATCAAAATTTCGATTAGAGCTTCCAAACTTCAAATGTTGACCAACGTAAAATTGTGATCCCAATTCAACTGAAAATTATAACTTTGGGCAAAAAATCTCCCTTCTAACTCCAAAATTAGTTCCGTAAATTCTTCTAGACTAGATTCTGCATTCTGGAGCTGATGGAATCAACAGAATTGCATTCCGGCATCCGAAACTCAAAACGACCTCAAAATTTCACACTTTAAGCCTTTAAAGACTCTTTCTTTAGCAAATCTCCAACTTTTCAAAAGGTTTTTGAGATTCGACTTTTTAACTTATCCAAAATGACTTAAAAGTAACTTTTAGGAAAGGCAAAATAGTAATTTAATTGAAAATATAAAAAATGACCTTCCTAGTCATTACATCTACCTTAATATGTAACCTCCACATCTTCCTGTCTAAAGTCATGCCTTCAGTAATATGAAGTTGTATTATATTTTATCTAATCACATCTTCTTAATATTTTTTTCAGCCTGCCTCTATCTCTCATGGTACCCCCCCCCCTTATCCAACCTCTTGCACCTCCTCACAGGAGCGTTTGCACATCTCCTTTTCACATGCCCAAATCAACTCAATCTTGCTTCCCTCGTCTTGTCATCCATGGAGGCTATTTCCACTTTGTTCTGAATATTCTTATTCCTAATCTTATCATTTCTAGTATGTTTACATATCCATCTTAACATTCTCATTTTCACAATTTGCATTTTCTAAACATATGAATTATTGACTGGTCAATACACTATCCCATATGACATAAACAATCTATCCACTACTTTATAAAACTTACCTTTAAATTTAAGTAGTATTTTTTTATCATAAAAAATTTCAAAGATAAGCTTCCACTTCACCCATGTCGCGCTAATGCAAAGTGTGACATCATCATTGATGTCCCCCTTTTCTTGAATTATACATCCAAGATACTTGAAACTTTCTGTTTTAGGGATAATTTGTGTGTCAAGCCTCATTTTCCCATCCATCTCATATATCATATCACTATATTTGTTCTCCAAATATTTTATTTTGGTCCTGCTCAATCTATTCCTTTTGGATCCACAGTTTATCTCCACGTCTCAAATATAGTAATAACTTAATTGTATGTCTATCAATCATTACTATGTCATCCGTAAATAATATACGCCATTATATCTCATACTGAATATACAACGTCTACTCCTCCACTAGCAAGGCAAAAAGAAACAGACTAAGAACTGACCCTTACTGCAACCCCATCTCAACTAGGAAATATTCTGAATTTTCTTTCACTATATTAATTCGAGTCTTGGCTCCATCATAATTGTATTTTATCGCTCTAATGTACGCCACTGGTACACTCATAGCCTTTAGAAACCTTCAAAGAATTTTTCTTACTATTTTGTCATAAGTTTTTTTAAGGTCAATGAACACATATGTAAGTCTTTCTTTCATTTTCTATATTTTTTTGCCAATTTCCTCAAAAGATGGATAGCTTCAGTAGTCGATCGTCCCAACATGGAATCAAACTAATTTTTGAAAATGGACACCCGTCTTCTCACCCTTATCTCTACCACTCTCTTTAGGCACCTTAATATGTAACACATGCAGTAAGAAAATAATATACATGTATGTTGTATTTTTCTCGTGAGGCGATGTCAAACAATACGTTATAAATTAAAGGGTGTATCTATGTAACACTCGATAAAATTATCAAAATACCTCTAGAATAGAGATGTAGACGTAACCATCTTTTCAGGCTCCATTTGAAAATTCAAGATCGAATTTGGGATCAACACGAAAAATTAAGTGGAAAATTGGTCTCAGTCGATTTTTAAAATGACCAGATCAAAAGATAATTTTTCGATCCGAAACAAAAAAATAGTGTGAGTGCACGATAGAGGCACGTCGCACCTCTGTAGCAGAACTGCACTTTTTTCTTTTTTAAAACTTTTTCGACAGAGATCAGAAAACTTGTTCGAAAATTTTTTGAAAAAAATACACTGGTATGCGATGTGTCCGAATCGCAGACTCGCTTTCCCGTAGGGTTAAATTTTTGGAAAAATTATGAGGGATATTTCGGATAATTTTCAACCTCTCATAAACTCAACATACAACCAAAATAGGTCATTTCGATTAGTAAAAGGGTCTAAAACCCCATTCCAAAGTCATTCTAAGTTATTGAAAGAGACTAGGACTTGAAAGAAGAGAAATGGAGTGTAAGATTAAAGAATTCAAGGAGGATTCTTGAGAGATTGATTGCCAAAGCTTCATCCCAGGTATGTAAGACTAAACTACAAGCATGAGATTGTTCTCTTATGTGTCCTATAGATGGTCTTAGAAGTGAGTTGAAAGTTCTTAAGTCTACATATATGATTCTTGATTATTTTATGAAAAAATTATATTTATTACATATATTTTCATATATTTAATGTCAGAATGATAATAGGTTGATAGTAGTTGATGATCGAAGAGTCTTCCCAAATGAGCTCTAATGATTGTCTATTTGATTATTCCCTAATGATTGTTCTAAGCCTTGAGCTATTGATTGAGATATTGATTAATGAGATGATGAGAGTCCATGTAACACTGACTAAATAATGAAGTGCCTCCATGAGGCTAATTGAAATGAGTTTATTGAGATGGTTTGATTGGATGGATTGTCTTATAAGTATTGAGTCTTGAGAGAAGTATCGAGCACCAAAAGAGTGAGAGTTAATCCAACTCACACTCATCACACTACGTATCCAAGTATAGGTGAGAATTTAAACCATCATATTACATTGTGGTTCCCTCTTGATAGAGTACCTGAAACAATAGAGGATTTGTTTGATCTGCTGGTAGTCCCTAGTGGATTTGATTCGTTCTCAACCTGAGAAATACGGAATGACAGTGGCAACATCAGCGTATTTTGTACTCATTGACTCATAAGTGATTGTTGTCTGATAAGAGAAACTCCTAGAAAGTTTCCAACTTGAGTACTCTGAGTCAAGATAAGATGAGATGAGTTGAGATGAGTCCCTCTGAGATGAGTCTGATTTGATTGATGAGGTTTGATGGGTTGGATGGGTCATTTGTCTACTCATTATTATTGCTTTAGATGGACACTTGACATGTTGACTGTTATTATTCTGAGTTGATTGTTGTTTCTCTATTATTCTACTTATTTCGGTTTCATTCAGCTATTTTACATACTGTACATTCCATGTACTGATGCTATCAGCGTTGCAACATTTTGTGATGTAGATATAGGGATTAGAGATCATCAATATATGCATCATTGAGGATCTTGGACGTTCAATTGATTGGTGAGCCTCCCCTACTTTAGAGGATTCATTACTTTTATTTTCATCCTGCTTTAGAGTTAGACTTGCTTAACTTTATTTTGATTGAGGTAGCCATGTGTCTTTCATTGGCACCACCTAATAGTGATAGAGGCTTCATAGACTAGAGTCGAATGTTGATTGTTAAGATTGTGACCTAGTTTTCTACTAGCCTTTCATTTATATCATTATTTGATATTAGATAGATGTGCCCATTTACATCGTTTATGTCTTCCGTTGATAGTAGAATTATTGATTGAATGATTGTGATAAGGCCAAGTGGTTCGCTTGGGGACTAGAAATAGTCTCTGGGTGTCGGCCACATCTTGGGTACCCTCTTGGAGTATGACAAACTTAGTATTAGAGAACGAGTTCAAGTGTCCTAGGGAGTCTTTCGTGTCTATTAAAGTCTTATTTATGGGTGTGTTGTCGACCACACTTGATAAGTAGGAGCCTATAGGACATTAGAAATTTTTTCCCTTCATTCATGTTTTAAATTGCGCTATAGAGTTGTGTTTTATAAAAGTTCTCTTCTATTTTATACTTTGCGTGTTGCAGAACTGCGATCATACCTCCCAGAGAGCCATCAGTGGTAGAGGACATCCTACCAGATAGAATGTCAACCCACCTGAGCCTCAAGGACATGAGGAGCCTATGGAACAAGTTGTCCCTGTTGCGCAGCCTCAGCAAGACAAGGTCTCCAATGCTAAGCTTTGCCAGGTTATTCAAACTTTAGTCCAGGCGGTCACAACACCTGCTGCGAGATAAGGAGCAAGTCGACAGGATGCCTATGACACTTCTTGAGTCCGAGAATTCTTGAGGATGAATCTGCTTGAGTTCACAGGGTCTGCATCCACTGAGGATCTTGAGAACTATGTGGAGGAGTTTCAGAAAGTGTTCCAAGTGATGCATGTGGCTGATGCTGACAGAGTGGAACTGGCTGCTTACCAACTCAAGGGTATGGCCAAACTTTGTTATGATTAATGGAATAAGGGTAAAGGAAAGGATGCCCTCGTGCTAACTTGGGCTATGTTCGAGGAAGCTTTCTTGGGGTAATTCTTCCCAAGGGAGAGAAGAGAGGAAAAGGTAAGAGAGTTTTTGAACTTGAAGCTGGGTTCTATGAATGTGCAAGAGTATAGGCTGAAGTTTACACAACTGTCTCGCTATGCTCCGGACATGGTTGCTGATATGAACGGAAGGATGAGAATGTATGTTGATGGGTTGAATGGAGGGCCAAAGAGAGATGGGATGTGAGCAATGTTTGTGAGTGATATGGATATTAGGAGACTGAAGACCTTTGTACAACAAGCTGATAAGGAGAGGCAACATGATAGAGAGGAGTTCAGAAGAAAGAAAGCTAAAACATCCAACCATGAGGTTGGAAAGAAAGGCAATGGTAACGATTTCCAGCACCATCATCTGCTAGTGCACTTGCTTCTAGAGTCAGAAATGATCAGAGGTCCCAAAATATTACCATGGGTCTCAATCACAAGCTAATACAACTCAAGGTTCACGAGGTAAACCACCATGTGGTACATGTGGCAAGTCACACATAGGTAAATGCCATGAGGGGAGTGATATATGCTACAAGTATGGCTAAGTAGGTCATTATCAGAGAGATTATCCACTGTGGGCTGACCGGACTTAATCTTCTGCACCAGCCCCAACAACTAAGGGAAATCAAAGATGTACAACGTCAGTTGAAAGTGGAGCTACAAACAATTTGTATGCCATGGATAGTAGTCATGATCAAGAGAACTCCCCAGTTGTTGTGACGGGTATGATTCGAGTCTTTTCTATTGATTGTTATGAGTTGATGGATCCTGGTGCCGCATCATATTTTGTAACTCCTTATGTGGATAGTAGATTTGATAGAACTCCTGCGAGTCTTCTTGAACCCTTTGATGTTTCTACTCCTGTCTATTCGGGCTAAGAGAGTCTATGGAGCTTGTGTAGTGTCCATCCATAATAGGGATATTATCATTGATCTGATTGAGTTAGATATGACTGATTTTGATTTGATCCTTGGCATTGATTGGCTCCACGCCTGTTATACCTCCATTGATTGTAGAGCTTGAACCGTTAAGTTCCAATTTCTAAATGAAACAATTCTAGAGTGGGAAGGGTGATTCTGTAGCACCTAAAGGAAAGTTTATCCCATATCTTAGAGACAGAAAGATGATTACTAAGGGTTGTGTCTATCACCTCATGTGAGTGATATATGATGATGTTAAGTCTCCTACTTTTGAGTCAGTCTTGATTGTCAATGAGTTTCCAGAAGTGTTTCCTAAGGATATGCTCGGAGTCTATCCTGATAGGGAGATCAACTTTAGGATTGATGTCCTTCTGGATACCCAACCTATATCAATTTCAATCTTGTAGAATGGCCCACGCTGAATTGAAAAAGTTGAAAGAACAATTAAAAGATTTGTTAAAGAAGGTGTTGCTCCCCAACACATGTAAGTGTACGTGGTCTCACAAGTAATATAGTGGCTCTAATTAAAGAGCCAGGTTGTCGAACCTAAAGGATTTGAATGTAATTAGCAATCAATCTTAGTTATCGCGTTTATGATGCTTTTAGTAAAAAGAGTTGTGGATTTAGGATCCATATTACAATCCTTACGATCCTTGATCTCAATATTGAACTTTTAGTAAATGAACTTCTCGCTCCCCTTATGATCCTTGATCTCAATATTGAACTCTTGGAGTAATAGAATCCATCTGATCAGGCGCGACTTTGTATTTTTGTTATTGAACAAATATTTCATGGTCACGTGGTCTATGAACAGCACAACTTGGGTTTCCACCAAATAAGCTCGAAATTTATCAAATGTATATACTAATGGCAGCATTTCTTTTTCAGTGATTGTATAATTGCTCTGTGCTGCATCCAAGGTCTTAATGGTATAGTATATAGAGTGGAACACTCTGTCTTTACGTTGCCCAAGTACCGCACCCATTGTTTTGTATCACTGGCGTCACACATTAGCTCAAAAGAAAGCCCCAGTCAGGTGCTACTAAGATAGGTGCCTCCACCAACTTCTTTTTCAGCAATTCGAACGCCTGCAAACAAGATTCATCAAAATGAAATGGTACCTCTTTCTCCAATAGAGCATACAATGCCTTTGCAATCTTTGAGATGTCTTTAATGAATCTACGGTAGAAACCCGCATGTCCCAGAAAACTCAAGACTTCTTTGACTGAAATCGGTGGTGGCAGCTTGTCGATCACCTCAAATTTAGCTCTGTCTACCTCCAACCCTTTCTTGGACACTTTGTGGCCTAAGACTATCCCTTCATTGACTAGGAAGTGACATTTCTCCCAATTAAGATCGAGGTTAGTCTACTCGCACTGTGCTAGTACACTATCCAAATTTTTCAAGCAGCTCTCAAAAGATTCACCGAAGACAGAGAAGTCGTACATGAACACCTGCACAAGGGTTTCTACCATGTCATGGAATATAGCCATCATGCACCTTTGAAAAGTGGCTGGTGCATTGCACAACCCAATGGGCACGCATTTGAAGTCATATGTCCCATATGGACATATGAATGTAGTTTTTTCCCTGTCCTCGGGAGTAATGGTTATCTGGTTGTATCCCGAGTATCCATCCAAGAAGGAATAATACTCCTTCTCAACGAGTCTGTCCAGCATCTAATCAATGAATTAGCATATAATTCTCGCACCAGCTTAGGTTACAAGACCAGCTTGGAACACGTACCCCAACCTCAGGTCATTGCACCTGTTTAGAATCTATGGGTATTCATCCCTTAACGAGTCCACATTGATCGGGATGTCTAGGTAGTACTTCGTCTCATTATGAGACTGGTACCACCTTATCCTGTCCTTGTTGACAACCTTTTCCCCAAATCGGGCTTATTGGACTCTCCTAGTGTCACAGGGCACTGGTACATCCCGGGCTTGCTTCCTAGTGTTGGAGGCCCCTGCTTTGCTAGAGTGACTTCTCGACATGCACGTGAAGCCATGATACCCCCACAGGATTCGACAGATATGAGTACAACTTCACATCACATCACTCTGTCGAACAATTTGACCCCTCAACTTTGTACATTCAACCCCATACTTACTCTTTTGGAAAGAGCCAACATCGAAACTGCAAAGCACCCATAAGCACTCATGCTACATTTCGACTTAGGGTTTTTACCCACAACAGTCAAACACACTACGCACGTAGGTGAACAAATCAACCAAAAATAGAGCACACCCAACAAGTATTAACCAAAAATCAACCATAAACCAAGCAACCCACTTCGAATTTTACCCCAATTCATGAAGAATTTCCACCTTGAAGCATTGGAATGAAGCAAAATCAAAGTGAAGAAACCATACCTAGAGGGGAGAATGAACTTCGTGCAGTGCGGTACTTGACCCAATTGATGCGCGACGAGAAGTTATTTGAAAATTTGGGGGAATGAGGGAAGAGGAAGAAGAGAAAAATGGAGAAAATAAGGGTTTGGGGTCATGTGGTGTGCGTTAAAGGGGAAAAGAAAATGGTTGGGGAATTTAAATGGGAGTGGGCCACGTTTGCATGCGAAAGAAATAACACATATCCGCGTTCCCTCACATATCCGCGTTCCCTCCGCGTCGCGGAGAGAACGCAGACCAACACTTAATGAATTTTTTTCCTCTGTGCAGAAACAGTAGGCATTCGCGATGAGTCTGCTGTTGACACCCAATTTTGACCCACCTTAGCCCCTTTTTATGTTATTCGACTATTTTAAGCATTTTAAAAAAATAATTATATGTTTTATTTTTTACCTGAAAAATTGTACATTTTTGCATTCATAATTTAAAAAATTATTATTATTATTATTATTATTATTATTATTATTATTATTATTATTAGTATTTATCCTTTATTTTATTTGATAAATGTTGAATGAAAAAATTTTATAAGCTATTAATTTATCATAAATAACATTGTTTTATTTTACAATAAATAATTAGTGATTTAATAATATACATTTACTTAGTAATTTAGTAGTTACTTATCTTATATATTTTTGGTAGAATTTTATTTAACTTCAATTACATTCAAAAAAATTTCAATTTTTTTTTATTTGGAAAAATCCTTTTTATCACGTTTCCTTCCATGTGAAGAATATAATCTCTCCAAAATAACATCAAAAAGAATATTACCTTCTGTTTTTACTCCTCCCGCAACGTCTTTTTTCCTTTTTTGTCTTTTCTTGTACATATTTTTGTTTTCATGGACAAGAGAAAAAGACAGATTGTTTCAACCATTCTTTATATATATATGGGACAGAGATCATTTTGAGAGCTTCTTCATTGCTCCTCATCCATTATATTCACGCTAAGGAAGTGTTGGGATGGATAACTATGCAGAACTATTCAAGGAGATAAAAGAGCAAACAAATAGTCATGTGAACGACGGTATCAACGGTAAGTTATTGGAGCTCTATTGCCAGGCTTTCCCCAGGCTATTAAGTTCAACCACAACGAGTGGAGAATCAATGTGAGATGTCAAGTGGGATCGTCGTGCCAAGTGAGAGGTTTTATTTATGCTAAAGGTCCAATTATAACTTTGTCCGCTCTTGGATTTTTAATATCACTTCTCGTCTATATTTGAATGATGTTGATTTGATTTTTGTTGAATTTTCTACACTTATATATGGTTGCTCTTTCTTGAATTTAACTGTTATAATTAGTTTGCAATGGTATTATTTTCTTATGTCTCTTTTACCAGAAGTAGCTTCTTAATTTTGTTGTTAAGACTTGGATTAAACTTTTAAGAGACAAAAGATTCTATAGTTTATTTGTAAAGTTTGAAAAAGTAATAAAGAATGGCAAATGCTTCATATTCACTCCATATTATTAAAAAAGGTTGTCAAAATTCATTCTCCACCCATATCCTTTCTTTTTTACTTGTATTTACAAACATATGTATGCGCACATGAAACAATGACCATTAATAACTAAGGAAATTTATTGTGATTGTTTTTTCTATTATTGAACTTGTTTTGTTTCAAATAGTTTGCTATAGGTCATTATTAGAATTTTAAACATATTTAAGTTGCACTTGAATTGAAATGTGTCATGATGGAGTGAGTACTTAGTATCTAGAAATTGAACAGTGGGACAATGATTAATGATAATTCATGCATATTAATTATTTGTTTGTAATAAATTGCAAATTTATTCCTAGTTGTGTTGTCCGAAAAAGAGCGAATAATTTGTCCTCCTCCTTTTTTTCTCCTTGAGAAATTATATTTTCCTTTTAATGCACTTATTTAAATTAAGAGTTTTTAGTACTTTTATCATTTTTTTTTGTTTTATTAGTTAAATTTTAAGGATAGATGTACTCTCATCTATCCTTGTATTTTTTACATGTACACCATAATGGAATGATGTAGCTTGGAGTTCAATCACTATGAGTAGAGGATCAATGCAAGAAGTCGACCTCAAGTGGATTATCACTCCAAAGAAGCCAGGTATATATTTGAGAAATGATGAAAAATAGACAGGCTATGACTAACTTCTCATATGAAGCGTGCAAGTAGCTTTATCAAAACTAGGCAAACTCATTACTCCCTCCTATTCTAGTTTTATTTATCACTCTTTTAGATATCTTAAAGCTTGACAACTCTTGCCATTATGCTAAATTAGCAATATACTTTCACAAAATTCAATCATCAAAATATTAATATTTTATGCTTTTTATGATTTTTAAAATATTGAATCATTTAATTTGGTACTATTGAATATTTTTCTTTATAATTTTTTTTCAAATCTTTACATTAAGACATCTAAAAAGGTTGATTTAAAAAAAAAATATAGGGAGTATTATCGTATTGGGTCCATCTTTAACCTTGTCGTATCTTGATCTCACTCTTTTAGTTTCAATTTACATATGATTAATTTATTATTTATTTAGTCTCTTATATTATATTCATCACTAAATTAATTAAGGCGGCATGTCTTGACCAATAATTCATTTTCTTATGTGAGATGTTATGATTTATGAGAATGACTAGAATATTGTGTATTGTTGATCATTCAAAATCTTAGAACAACTTATTATTTATAGACTACCTTTATTTGTTTGCAACTCGACATTAGTTATCTTTACAAAATTTTTGGTAGTTTGATATTTTACCACATGTCAATCCCTCGATCAGTACATTAGACTCTTCGTTATATTTTTTTTATATCACATAGGCCTTTTAGATATATGTTTTGGAAGCAATCGAGTTAGTTCCTCTATTCTCTTTGTCCTTATGTTATTTTGTTTTATTTTTATATTAGCTTTCTTTTTCTGTTCATATTATTCAAATACTTTAAGTATTCTATGAAGAGCAGTCAGGTTAGTCTCTTCTTCTTTTGTCATTAATATTATCACTTTTTATTTTATTAGACAACTTGAGAATATGCTTGCTTGGTTGAATTAATAAATTTTGTGGTATAAGTAGTTTACATCTTATTTATACACGTTAAAAATTCCATAACCTTTTTTTAAAAATGCAACTTGTTTAGAATATAGATTTGCAATTGATAGCTTTTTTAAATCTTAAGGACATATATTTTAAAACTATGATAGCAAATAAAATGTGTGTAATCTATTCTTGAGTATATAATAAAATATTTTATTTGATCTTTTCTTTTTTATTTTATTTAGTTCACTTAGTTATTATCTTTTTCTTTCTTTTTTTTTTTGTATTTATCTTATTACGTTGCATGTAACTTTGTCACCTTAGAATGTTATAAGAATGAGTTTTTTATGCTAATCATTCATCTATTTTATATTGTTCTGATTATAATAGAAAATTTTAATGTGTTTAATACTATATATTTAACCTAAAAATTAATTATCCTATTGACCTTACTTGTAATTTTCACCCCCACATAAAATGCGAGATACAGTCGGGACCCACAGTTGTGTACCTTGAAGGGTGCCTAACACCTTCCCTTCGAGGTAACTTGAATCCTTACCCGATCTCTGGTAGTTGAGACCTTAGTTTATTTTTTTAGGCTAGAACGGTGTCCTAATGCACCTTAAAACATTAGGTAGCGACTCTTCTCATCAATTTTCAAAATCCCAAAAGAGTCGCTGCCGCAACATCGTCTAGGTTCCCATCTTTTCGTGAGAAAAAATGAGGTGCGACATCTGCGACGCGATACCATCGCAAATGCTCACTGTTTTAAGCTTCGTTAAGATTTTTATTTTTAGCTCTGGGCCCCAAAAAATTCCTTGAACACCTGAATATGCTTCAAAATAATAAAACTAATGTATCGGACCATGAAAACATAAAACATACCCAACAGATCGTCGAAAAATGAGGATGGAAAAGTTTACACAAAATTGGATAGGGTCCACGATGCGAGGCATTGCAGACTTGTACTTGTGTAAATTTTTCACAATTTTTGTACATGATCTGATTTTCTGATGATTTTTTATATATTTATTTATTTTTGGTAAAAGAAAAGAAACTACTATTACCTCACAACAGGTTGCCTCCCGTGCAGTGCCTAATTTAACGTCGCGGCACGACGCATCATTAACTCATTCATCATTGGCCAACTCAATGGCCTTCTCAACTTGATTCGTGTCTTCATCGTAATAGTGTTTGATACGTTGATCATTCACTAAAAAAGTTTAGTTCGTGGTCAAATCTCTCAACTCTACTGCACCGTGGGGTGTAACTGCTACAACCACATATGGTTCACTCCATTTGGACCTCAACTTCCCTAGAAACAATTTAAGACTGGAGTTAAAGAGTAATACCTGTTAAACCGGCTCAAAGTTTCGCTTGATTATGTTTCGATTGTGCCACTTCTTGGTTCGCTCCTTGTAGAGCTTGACATTTTCATAGTCTTGGAGCCGGAAATCATCCAATTCCTCCAATTGCTCTAGTCTCTTCCTGCCATCAAGCTTTGGATCAAGATTCAACTTTTTTATCGCCTAGTACACCTGATGTTTGAGCTCTATAGACAAATGAAAAGCCTTGCCATACACCAACCTTTAAGGAGAGGTTCTAATTGGGGTTTTGTACGTAGTCCGATATGCCCACAAAGCTTCATCAAGCTTTATCACCAAATCTTTCCGGGTGGCATTTACTATCTTCTACGATATCTGCTTCACCTCCTAGTTTGATACCCCACCTGCACACTAGTTTGTGGATGATACGTTGTAGCCACTATGTGCCTAATCCTATACATTGCCAACAAATTCTTCATGGTTTGGTTGAGAAAGTGGTATCTCCATCACTGATGATGGCTCTTGGAGTACCAAACCAAGTGAAGATGTTCTTTCGGAGGAATTTAGTCACCACTTTAGCATCATTCATTGGGAGGGCTGCTGCTTCTACCCATTTAGACACATAGTCCAGAGCTACCAGGATATAATGACAATCGAATGATGGTGGGAATGACTCTATGAAGTCAATGCCCCAA
This sequence comes from Solanum ossicruentum, assembly GCA_025774065.1. Taxonomy (NCBI): domain Eukaryota; kingdom Viridiplantae; phylum Streptophyta; class Magnoliopsida; order Solanales; family Solanaceae; genus Solanum; species Solanum ossicruentum. The sequence continues at coordinate 11,853 of JAOTQR010104403.1, read as the reverse complement.
ACATCGAAGATTTCTATTTCCGGAATATTGTTTAGGGGCATCTTATGCCTCCAAGATATGGTGCCAGTCTTCTGGCAAGCATCACAGGCCCTAGAGAACTGAATGACAACTTCTAACAAAGTGGGCCAAAAGAATCCTGATTACAATAACTTGTGTGTTGTACTGTCACCATCATGATGACCCCCATATGAAGAGGCATGACATCTCTCAAGAATTTGCTTCATCTCCGCCTCCAGAATACATCTCCTCACCATGCGGTCAACCCATTGTTTGAAAAGGTAGGGCTCATCCCAGATATATGCTTTTGCATTATGAGCCAACCTCTTTTTCTACTGATACGTGGCATCAGGAGGGAACACACCATTCACCAAGTAGTTTACAATATCAGCGTACCATGATAATTGTTCCACCTCAATTGCAAGTAGCTGCTCATCAGGAAACTCTTCTTTGATTTGTAATTGCTCACCTATGTGAGCATCAGTCTCCAAACGGGATAGGTGATCAGCAACTTAGTTCTCGCCCCCCTTACGATCCTTGATCTCAATATTGAACTCTTCGACCAATAGGATCTATCTGATCAGGCGTGGCTTTGTATCTTTCTTATTGAACAAATATTTCATGGCCGCATAGTCTGTGAACACCACAACTTGGTTCTTAACAAATAAGCTCGGAATTTATCAAATGCATATACTGATACCAACATTTCCTTTTTAGTGATTGTATAATTACTCTATGCTGCATCTAAGATCTTACTGGCATAGTATATGGAGTGGAACTCTCTGTCTCTGTGTTGCCTAAGTACCGCACCACTGTTGTGTCACTGGCATCACACATTAGCTCAAAGGGAAGCCCCTAGTTAGGTGCTACCAATATAAGTGCCTCCAACAAGATCATTTTCAGCAATTCAAACGCCTGCAAATAAGATTTATCAAAGTGAAACAATACCTCTTTCTCTAATATAGTACACAACAACTTTGAAATCTTTGAGAAATCTTTAATGAATCTGCGGTAGAAACCTGCATGTCCCAGAAAACTCTAGACTCCTCTGACTGAAATCGGTGGTGGCAGCTTGTCGATCACCTCAATGTTGGCTCTGTCTACCTCTAACCCTTTCTTGGCCACTTTGTGGCCTAAGACTATACCTTCCTTGACCAGGAAGTGACATTTTTCCCAGTTAAGAATGAGGTTAGTCTCCTCGCACCGTGCTTGACTAGGAAGTGACATTTCTCCCAGTCAAAAGATTCACCGAAGATAGAGAAGTCGTCCATGAACACCTCCATAAAGTTCTCCACCATATCATGGAAGATAGCCATCATGCACATTTGGAAACTGGCTGGTGCATTGCACAACCCAAAGGGCATGCATTTGAAGGCATATGTACCATATAGACATATGAATGTAGTCTTTTCCTGGTCCTCGGGACCAATGGTTATCTAGTTGTATCTCAAGTATCCATCTAGGAAGTAATAATGCTTCTGACCAGCCAGTCTGTCCAACATCTGATCAATGAAAGACACGGGGGAATGGTCTTTCGTGGTGGCATCGTTCAGTTTTCTTTAATCCATGCAGATTCACCACCCCGTCACCATTCTAGTTGGAATCAGCTCATTCTTTTTATTGGTGACAACCGTTCTCCTGCCTTTCTTGGGGACACATTGTACAAGACTTACCCATTTGTTGTCAGAAATGGGGCAGATGATCCCTCCATCCAACCATTTGATGATCTCTTTCTTTACTACCTCTTTCATGATTAAATTCAGCTTTCTCTACGTTTGAGCCACTGGCTCCTGACCCTCCTCCATAAAGATTCTATGCATGCATAAGGCTGGGTCGATGCCATGGATGTCTGACCTCTGCCACCCCATTGCTCTCTTTATTTTCTTTAGCACCGCAACAACAGCTTCTACCTAGACTGCAGTCAACGAAGTAGACAAAATTATAGGTAATGTATTGTTTTCACCAAGGAATTCATACCTGAGATGTGATGGTAGCTGACTCCAACTGAGGAGCCTCTTCAACTGAGGGTTTGGGTGGTGGTCCCAACACCCGATTTAACGACTTAGCCATCTTTTTCAGCATACTTACATTGTGAGTATTTAACACACTCTCAATTTCTCCAGCCTTAGCATCATCCACTAGCCCTTGATTCAGTAACACCCTGGCTAGTGGATCTTAAATCTCAACCTAGCTCACAAGAAACTATAGTGTTTATCACTATGATGGCTGCCAGATGTTCATAAGGAACCGGAAGCTTCATAGCTTACTACACATCGAACACTTTCACCTTATCATGGGCTCTCATGGTGAGCCTCCTTGCTGCAACATCAATCTATGCCCCTCCTGTAGCTAGGAACGGGTGGACAAGTATGAATGGAACCTCCGGATCCGGCTCAAAATCTAGAATGACGAAGTTCACGAGGAAAATAAGAGATCCCACTTAGACTAAGACATCCTCAATAACTCAACTGGGCTAGCCATAGACCGATCTGCAAGCTGTAATACAATGGTGGTGGGCTTCAGCCTTCCAAGCCCCAGCTTTAGGAACAAAGAAGTGGGAATGATGTTTATGCTTGCTCCCAGATCACACAAGCCCTTAGCATTCAGACGACAACCGATAGTTACTTGTACAATAAAACTCCCTAGATTTTTTAACTTCGCTGGCAAGTATGACCTATTAAGAATTTTAGAGCTGCAAGCCTCTGTAAGTGCCACAGTCTCATACTTAGCCTACTTAGTTTTGTTAGCAACAATGTCCTTGACATATTTGGCGTATTTCAAGATCCCCTACAAAACATCAATCAATGGTAAGTTAATATGTAACTGTTTTAGCAGCCCAATGAACTTATGAAAGAAGTCATCCTCCTTCTTCTTGAGCTTCTGTGAGAATGGGGGAGGAGGGTTTTGCAATAGAGCTGCCTCATCAGTGCTTGGGTTGGGATTACCAGCCTCATGGTTCTGTGTAACATTCTGGTCATCTCCATTCTTTTTCTTGGGGACTAACTCAGTCAAGGGTCTCCCGTTCCTAGTGTTGATCACACTCACTTGCTTTAGGTTGGGATTGGTATTAGCTGGTAGGGCCCCTTGAGCCTGGAATTTATGGAGCTGGCTAATTGTCCCAACTGCATTTCCAAATTCTGAAGATCCTGTTTGTTCCTCCGAATCTCCTCATCTTGCCTATTTTGATTTACCAAGATTTGTCTTAACATCTCGTTGTCTGTCATGGTGTTTGGATTGACCTGTCTTGTACGCTGTTGGACCGACTGATTCTGATAAGCATTTCTACCCTGTGGTCTCTGCTGGGGTGGCCATGACATTGCTGATTGCCTCCCCGTAAGAAATTGGGGTGGTTCTTCCAATTTGGGCTATGTGTGTTCCCGAATCCTTGATAGCCCCATTTGTTGGCACTTCCCACAACGTTCACTACTTCTGGATTAGCTCCGCATGATTCCATAGTGTGGTCGCCTCCCCCCACAAACATCACACCAACCCAGTTGTTTCTGCTATATCATATTAACAGAAGCTTGTTGCTGACCCACTGCTAACGGTGCTTGTTGTTGTAGACCCAAAGCCAAGTTGTTAAAGTTTGTGGTCATCATGTTCTACATAGCCCCTATTTGAGCCTGCAGGTTTGTTATTGCATCAATTTCTAATACCCGAACCTGCTTCTGGACTGTCAGTCGACTGGATCTCCCATTCCATTATGGGTTATCCCGAGCAACTCTATTTAGAAGAGCATACAACTTATCATATGTCTTTTTCAATGCTTCACCCCTGTAGCTAAATCAAGAAGAATCTTGGTATTGGGTTCCAACCCTTCAATGAAGGTATGGACCAGTACCTCATTAGCTTGACAATGGTGTGGAAAATTGATCAACAACATTTTGAACCTGTCTCATGCTTGATATAGATTCTCTCTAGACCTCTGCTTGAAACTCAAGATCTCACTTCTAAGTTTGCTATCTTGCCAGATGAGAAGAATCGACTGAGAAACTTAAGGGCCAGATCATCCTAGGATGCTATGGAGTTTGGTGGCTCAATTTGCAACCATCTCCAAGCTTCTCCCAAAAGAGAGAAGGGAAACAAGGTCATCCTCACGATTCACCCCCGTAGGGATGAAAGTATCAGAAATCTCAAGAAAATTTTGAAGAGGATCTATGGACCTTCATGTGGTAGCCCGGTGAACTATCCAGTAGAGTATAGTAGCTAGACCATGTTATGTTTCAACTCCCATCGACCACCGGGCTCAGGTTTGATAAAGCAACTTATAACATTGGTGGTTCTGGGGATTGCCACATCCTTCACTGGCCTCGGTGCCGGTGGTGCAGCAGCAGGTACTGGAGGTGCAGGTGGGTTGTTGTTTGCCATGTTCTCTGCAATAAGGTTAACCTCCACCTTGTTATCCTCTTGATCCTCCCGCTCGACGAGTTCAATAGGCGGTGTTTCAAACAAAACTCCTGCTCTCCTATTTGATTGATGAAAACAAAAGTCCTGATCTTCTAACTTACTTATCAATTACCTGCACAAAAACACGCTAAGATCAAATGTAGTAAACACCACAAAAAAAGACAACATTGATAATCAACCAATTCATTTTCAAATCCCCGGCAATGGCGCCAAAAACTTGTTCTGCAGCACATGCAAGTGTAAATAGTCTCATAAGTAATATAGTGGCCCTAATTAAAGAGCCGGATTGTCAAACCCAAAGAATTTGAATGTAATTTGCAATCAATCTTAGTTATCACGTTTATGGTGTTTTTAGTAAAAAGAGTTGTGGATTTGTTTCAATTAATTATAAAGAACAAATTTCTAATAAACTAATCCAAATTTTACGGACAAAATATCAACTAACGGCCAATTTCAGGGTTGTAACCTTTACGATTCTGCTTAGTCTTAATGATATCTATCTGTGTCTGATTTCTTGATTATTGAATCACGGGGTTTAAATTACCTTAATAAGGTTGCACGCCTCTACTGGCCTATCGCTATTGACTGCCTAACTACATCGTTGAGTGGGGATAGACAGACCAATAAAAATGCATTAAAATTATCTCCCCTTATTTTGAACCGAGCGAGGTGTAAGGGTAGTTGTCACAAGTCTCCCTTACACGAATCAACCTATTCTCCTAGTTGGACAAGTTCCCTATACTAGTGTGTTCTATCTACTCCAACATCTCTCAAATGTGGAGTAAACAACTAATATACTCCCTAGTTGGCCAGACTCAAAAGTATGGGTAAAAATAGCATAGGAATCATAAAAAAAAAACCATTCATAGATGTTTAAAGTTAAGAACTACACATTGTCTATGGCTACAACCCCAGAATATGAAGACTTAGCTACTCATGATCATGAAATACATCATGAATGATATGGAAGACATTAAAACATAATGACTAAAGATTAAACTAACCAAGATACTGTGGGAAAAGGGTTCTCCGTCGTCCCTACTGAAGTTCTTGCATGAAAACCGAATGTAAAACCTAAAGTATATGATAGAATAATAATAAAAATCTTGTAACTCGTCTTTTCCGCATTGTGGCCTCGAGACCTCTTGTATTTACTGGGTTTTCGCTTAATTTGCTAAAGGGGCAATTTTACACATCTTCTGCACAGTTGCAACGCGAACCTTGCACACTTTGTGGACCCCTTGTACTTACTAGGTTTTCGATTAATTTGCTAACAAGGCAATTTTACACATCTTTTGCAAAGGTCTGTGATGCGGACCTTGCACACTTTTCAGCTTCACAGCTTTTCAGCATTTTTCAGCTTTCACAACTTTGTTCCAGGTCTGCCACGTGGACTTTGGTCTTTTGGATGCTTTTGCTGACTTTTATCTTTCAAATTCCAGGTTGTATTCTTCCATCAAATACGGGTTTAACTCCAGACGTTTCCCATTTAAAGTGAAATCCTGCAAAAACACAATCTATCGGCATATTTGGCCATGTGTTAGCAAAATAAGAGAAAAATACAATAAAACACCTAGACTCCATGAATTTACCCTCTAACTTGTCTCTATTTATGGACATTATTGGCTAATTATGCATATGAATATGCCTAAGAACAGAAGGGCTTCATAAGGTTTCTCCTTGGGGTGCCCCTGTACTATTCGTGTGAAAGAAAAATGGGTCTCTCAGAATGTGTATTGATTATAGGAAACTAAATAAGGTCACAATAAAGAACGAATACCCTCTCCCAAGGATAGATGACTTATTTGACATACTTTAGGGTGCCTCTTGTTTCTGAAAGATAGACCTCAGGTCTGGCTGCCATCAGTTGAAAGTGAGGGAATGTGATGTCCCAAAGACAACCTTTAGGACTATATAGGGCCATTTTGAGGTCTTGGCCATGTTGTTTGGGTTAACGATGCACCTACAACTTTCATGGATTTGATGAATAGAGTGTTTATACAGTATCTTGATATGTTGTGATTGTGTTCATCGAAGATATTTTGGTGTATTCAAGAGATGAAGAGGTACATGCAAATTAGCTCAAAATTGTCTCCAAACACTTAAGGACCATGAGTTGTATGCAAAGTTCTCAAAATATGAATTCTGGCTTAATTCTATGGCTTTCCTAGGCCATGTTGTTTCTAGTGATAGTATTCGAGAAGATGCTTAAAAAATTGAAGTGGTTAAGAATTGGCCCAGACCGATCTCTCCAACTGACATAAGGAGTTTCTTGGGGTTGGCAGGCTACTACTGCAGATTTATTGAGGGATTTTCTTCCTTATCTGCACCATTGACTAAGTTGACTCAGAATAAGGTCAAGTTTCAATGGTCCGACAAATGTGAGAAAAGCTTCAAAGAGTTGAAGACTATATTGACTACTGCACCAGTTTTAAACTTGCCCGATAGGATGGGATATATTGTAATCTATTGTGATGCTTTGAGAGTTGGATTGGGATGCATGATGATGAAAATGAGCAAGGTGATAGCCTATGCTGCCAGAGAACTTAAAATTCATGAGAAGAACTATCAAACCCATGATCTTGGGTTGGTAGCGATGGTGTTTGCACTTAAAATCTAGCGTCACTACCTGTATGGAGTGCATATGGACATATTCACCAACCACAAGAGCTTGCAGTATGTCTTCAGTCAGAAAGAGCTCAACTTGCAATAGAGCAGGTAGTTGGAGTTGCTCAAGGATTATAATATGAACATTTTCTACCATCTAGGTAAAGCTAACATTGTTGCTGATGGTATTAGCAAGTTGTCAGTGGGTAGCACAACCCATGCTAAAGAATGAAAGAAGGAGCTAGTAAAGGAAGTGCATCAATTAGCTCTCATGGGAGTTCTACTTGAGGAGAATGATAAGGGAGGAGTTAATGTACAGAACAGGTCTACTTTATCTTTGGTGTTAGAGGTAAAAGAAAAGCAAGACCGAGATCTTGTCATACTCCACTTGAAGGAGGTCAGCCATAAACAAAACGTGATGGTCTTCTCCAAAGGGGAAGATGGAATGTTGAGGTACTAGAGTAGATTATGTGTTCTAAATGTTGATGGTATTCGAGATAGAATCATGCTTGAAGCTCATATCACTAGATATTCCATTCATCCTAGCTCTACCAAGATGTACCATGACTCGACAGAAGTCTATTGGTGGAGTGGAATGAAGAGGGATGTCGCGAAGTTCGTCTCGAAGTGCTCGAGTTGTCAGCAAGTGAAAGTTGAGCATCAAAGGACATGTGGATTAGCTTAGAACTTTGAGATCCAGAATGAAAGTGTGAGATGATCAATATGGACTTTATTACTGGTCTAGGACCTAAAAGCAACATGATTCGATATGGGTGATTGTGAATAGAATGACCAAATTGACTCACTTCTTAGCAGTTAAGATAATTAACACTGCGGATGAGTATGCCAAGTTGTACATCTAAGAGACTGTGAGGTTACATGGGGTTCCCTTATCCATCATCTTGGACAGAAGAGCTCAATTCACCCCCTAATTTTGGAGATCGTTCCAAAAAGAATTGGGTACGAAAGTGAATTTGAGCACAACCTTTCATCTACAAATGGATCGTTAGGCAGAGCGTACAATTCAGATGTTAGAGGATATGTTGAGAGCCTGTGTTCTTGATTTCAATGGAAATTGTGATGAACACCTACCATTGATTAAATTTGCATATAACAATAGTTATCATGTAAGCATTCAGATGACCCCCTCCGAGGCCTTATATGGGAGGAGGTGTAGAGATCACTGATTAGGTGGTTCGAGGTTGGAGAAACGAAGTTGATTAGGCCTGATCTTGTCCATCAATCAATGGAAAAGATTAAGTCATTAAAGAGCAGTTGAAGACTACACAGAGTCGCCAGAAATCCTACACCGATGTGAGAAGGAGAGAATTGGAATTCGAGGTAAATGCTTGGGTATACTTGAAAGTGTCACCTATGAAGGATATCATTAGACTTGGGAAGAAGGAAAAATTGAGTCCATGCTATATTGGACCCTATCAGATTGTGAAAAGGATTAGGAAGGTCGCTTATGAATTAGAATTGCCTTTCAAGTTAGATGGAGTTTATCCAGTGTTCCACGTGTCGATGTTAAAGAAATGTTTGGGAAATCCTAACTTGGTGATCTTTATGGAGAGCATTGGAGCAAAAGATAGCTTGACCTACAAAGAAATTCCAGTCCAAACCCTTGATCGTCAGATTCGCAAGTTGAAAACCAAAGAGGTAGTCTCAATCAAGTCCTAAGGAGGAATTAATTCATTGAGGAAGCAACGTGGGAAGTTGAGGAAGAGATGAAAGCAAAATATCTATACTTGTTTGTTCCAAATGATGAGAATGTTGAAGGTAATTTTCTTATCCTTAACTAATTGAATGTCTTTTCTTGAGTTGATTGTCTATTCTTGTGTTCGAATAAAGTTGATTGATGATTGAGAAAGAGCCGAGAGTTTGATATGTGAATGTTGAGAGGAGTTTTGAGTCTATTCATCCATTGATATCCACTTTGACTCATCATTCGAGAAGGAATGATCCCAAGGGGGAGATAATGTAACACCCGATAAAATTATTGAAATACCCCTAAAAATAGAGATGTGCGCATAACGCATCTTCCCATATTTCGTTTGAAAATTCGAGACCAAATTTGCGATCAACATGAAAAATTGAGTGGGAAAATGGTCTCCGTCGATTTTTAGAGCGACCGGGTTAAAAGATAATTTTTTGATCCAAAATGAAAAATAGTGTGAGTGCACAACAGAGGTGCGTCACACCTCTGTATCGGACCTACACTTATTTTTTAAAAAAAAAAATTGATGGAGATTGGAAAACTCATTTGAAATTTTTTTGAAAAAATTACACTGGTACACGATGAGTCCGTCTAGTGGACCGGCATTCCTATAGTGCAAATTTTTCGAAAAAATTATGGGGGGCATTCTGGATAATTCTCAACCCCTTTTAAACTCAAAACACTATCAAATAAGTCATTTTGATGCGTAAAAGGGTCTAAAACCTCATTCCCAAGTCATTCTAAGTTATTGAAAGAGACTATGGCTTGAAAGAAGAGAAGAGGAGCTTAAGATTGAAGAATTCAAGGAGGATTCTTGCGAGATTGATTGCCAAAGCTTTATCCCAGGTATGTAAAGTTAAACTAAAAGCATGAGATTATTCTCTCATGTGCCCCATAAATAGTCTTAGAAGTAAGTTGAAAGTTCTTGAGTCTACATACATGATTCTTAATTATTTTCTGGAGAAATTATATTTATTACATGTATATTTATATGTTGATGATCATCATAAACTTGTTTTGTTGAATTGAATATTTTTCATGAGATATTGTATAAACCCTATATGTTAATTATTAAAAGCATGTATGAAAAAGATAAGGGTTGAATCTAGATCCTTGCTTGAGAATGTCAATTATAATTGTGATTATGAATGTGAGAGTGATGATAGGTTGATAGTAGTTGATGGTTGATGAGTCTTCCCAAATAAACTCTAATGATTGTTTATTTGATTGTTCCCTTTCTAAGTCGTGAGCTATTGATTGAGATATTGATTGATGAGATGATGAGAGTCCCCTTGAGACTGACTGAATAATGAAGTGCTTCCACGAGGCTGATTTGAGATGAGTTGATTGAGATGGTTTGATTGGATGGATTGTCTTATGAGCATTGAGTCTTAAGAAGAGTATCGAGCACCGAAAGAGTAAGAGTTAATCCAACTGGCACTCGTCAAGCTACGTAGCCAAGCGTAGGTAAGGATTTGAACCATCATATTACATTGTGGTTCCCTGTTAATAGAGTCCTTGAAACAATAGAGGACTTGTTTGATTTGCTGGTGGTCCCTAGTGGATTCGATTCGTTCCTTACCTGGCAAGTATGGAATGACTGTGGCAATATCAACATGGTTTTTGTACAATCACTGGCTCATAAGTGATTGTTGTCGAATAAGAGAAACTCCCAGAAAGTTCCCACCTTGAGTACTCTGAGTCGAGATGAGTTGAGATAAGTCCCTCTAAGATGAGTCTGATTTGATTGATGAGGTTTGATGGGTTAGATGAGACAAGATGAGTCATTTGTCTACTTTTTATTCTTGCTTTAGATGGACACTTGACATGTTAATTGTTATTATTCTGAGTTGATTGTTGTTTCTATATTATTCTACCTGTTTCGATTTCATTTAGCTATTTTACAAACAGTACATTCCACGTATTGACGCTATTCGGCGCTGCATCATGTTATGATGCAGATACAGGGATTAGAGATCATCAATACCGCATCATTGAGGATCTTGGTGGTTCAGCTGATTGATGATCCTCCCCTACTTCGGAGGATTCATTACTTTTATTTTCATCTTGCTTTAGAGTTAGACTTGCTTAGCTTTATTTTGATTGAGATAGCCATGAGTCTATAATTAGCACCACCTTATAATGATAGAGGCTTCATAAAATAGAGTCAAATGTTGATTGTTAAGATTGTGAGCTAGTTCTTTCTACTAGTCTTTCATTTATATTATTATTTGAGATTAGATGTGCCCATTTACATCGTTTATGTCTTCCGCTGATAGTATAGCTTATTGATTGAATGATTGTGATGAGACCAAGTGGTTCACTTAGGTACTAGCAATAGTCTCTGAGTGTCGGCCACGTCTTGAGTATCCTCCTGCGCATGACAATCTGCCAATAGGTGTACATGCATCAAATTGGCTTGAATTTTCAAGAATCAAATCAAATTATTTGTATCAAATTTTTAAATCTTTAAATTAAACCAAAATATTAAAAGTTGGCCTTTCAATTCCAATATTTCTCGAGTTTTCTTGATTTTTTGGGGGGTGGGAGTGGGGTTGGGGATTCGAGTAAAATCTTCATACAAAAATATTTTCATAGTCATAGCAAGATCCAGATATCATAGGTGTTTCTTCGAAAATAAAAAAATATATGTAATAAATGATGATAATAAATTATTCAAGAAAAAAGATTTTTAAAAAACACATTAAATTATTATATATTAAATAAATCATAATAAAAATATCATATTATAAAAGTATTGAGGTATGCTAAAATAATTCTAATAAATATTAATTACTTGACTAAACATTAAAGCAAAACAGAAAACGAACATATTTTAACTATCTAAACTAAAGGATATATACAACAATATTGTCATTCCTAGCGTAGAATTGATTTTTCTTCATAGCAATAGTATTGAATTTGGTTCTGATTTGACTTTATTTGAGTTTCTAATAGTTATGGGATATAAAATTTATTGGGTCACTTAAAATTCTAACTCAAATTTAAAATAATATGTTGAAAAATAAAAATTATGAATTTTTAAAAATATCCATCAATCTCGGATGGAGCCAAAGATTGACTATTTTTTGGCTTTGGAGTATGATGGAATAAAGCAAAATGGC
>JAOTQR010104392.1:0-27883 GCA_025774065.1 Solanum ossicruentum | reverse complement strand
CGGAAATGTCCATAATCGTACCTTCCATATATCTCAAAATCCGTGCATCATATCAAAAAATCTGGCTTCATATTCGTGATCAGGGGAAAAATTTATTAGGAAGTGGGTCTAACCTCAACTTTAGAACAATTGTATCAAAACTTTATTTTCCAAAAATTATGAAAAACAGAATCGATCCATGCCCCTGGCGCGACGCGGCCAGGGCGTTGACCTATGTCTTTTGTTGCCAATTTTTTTGATTCGGTCCAAGGCCTTTGGATATCGGGTCTAAGACTTCCTATGCGTAAAAACACATATACTTAGTCATGTTTCAATCCCACATAATTCTAGACATTCCCCGATACCTTTTCTGACACATAGACAAATATTTCGTTGAAATTCAAGTGTCCCAAACTCATTTAAGATCTTAAGGAATTCACTCAAGCTTCAAGTTCTCATTCCAATCTTCATCAAGAGAATCTCCAAAGTTGGTGTATATGGGTTTTAACCATTGGGTCCTTCCTCCTATGGTGACCAACCTTTCTTTTTATAGAAATTACATGTTTTCAAGATGATTTACTTATGGGTATTCCTACTATGAAGTTGATTATAAACTATATTGGGGTTTTCATGAAATGTGGATTTTTTAAGCATGTTTTGAGCTATGAATCTATGTTCAATGATAAGATTTAATGAAGGGTTTTAATTTATCTTGTATGAGGGTGTTACCAAGTGTTGGTAGGTTCATTTACATTATGTTTTCTTACATGATTTCACTCTTGAAATGCATGATTTTGAACTAGCATTCCGCACCCGCCAAGTGTTTGATAAATTATTCGATTTAGGATTTTTGAGTTATTGAAAGTCTATTGCATAGCTTATGAGTTAAGCGGCTTTATGATGATGAGATGAATGTATATACGTGTTGATTTCTTGAAAAGTATATATAGTTTTTCAAGTGACCACACCATGTTTAGGGGGTGCTATGCCTTAATCACCATGGTTGGTAGGGTGTGACAACCATCAACCAATTGAAGGGTTGATACCTCAATCACCATAGAAGGTAGGGTGTGACAACCATTAACCAATTGAGGGGTTGCTACCTCAATCACCATCGATGGTAGGGTGTGACAACCATCAACCAATTATGGGGTTGATACCTCAATCACTATTTATTGTAGGGTGTGACAACCATCAACCAATTATGGGGTTGATACCTCAATCACCATGGATGGTAGGGTGTGACAAACATTAACTAATTGAGGGGTTGATACCTCAATCGCCTTTTCCAGGGGGTGGGAGGCCTTGGCTTCTGTAATGATGAAATCTTACTACACTTGTAATATGTTCTATATAAACATGCCTACTTCAAGCATCATTCATGTATGCCATATTATTATACGCTCATCCATTGCTTAATTATGCATTTTAACTATGTTGCTTATCTCTTGTGGCATTACATCCGACATACTTAGTAAATTCAAATGCACTCATGCATACTTTATGCGTACATGATGTTACCATGTAGGAACCAGAGCTCCACTTGATCATCCTCCTCCTCCACATGGCTAGTACTACCTCTTGAAGTAAGCTCGGTGAGTCCTCAACTCTGAGGACAATAACTATTGACCCTATGTTATGTAAAGGCATTTTTTCTTTATTTTGATGCTTATGACTATGAGCGTGAGCTCAAAAGTTGTCATGGCCCTATCCTAATCTGTTTTACAGGTGTTGTTGGATAAGTTATGTATTTATGATTTGTGCTTTTGACTCCTTTGATGATTTATGCTAAGAAAGACTTGCTTAGCCCCTTCATCCTTATTTCTGTTCTCTTATTGTTGTTTAATTGCTTTCACGACCAAGGATGTGTACTGATATGCTATGAGACTTATTTTGGGTTCCTTTAGACCCCCATTCACCGTGTCATGTCTAGGACCTAGGTTGGGGTCGTGATAATATGACTCATCCCATATATATGCCTTTGCATCATGATCCAACCTCTTTCCTTGATGATACGTAACATCAAGAGGAAATATACCACTCACCAAGTAATTTAATATATCTGCATACCACGGTAGCTATTCTACTTCAATTGCTAGTAGCTGCTCATCTGGGAACTATTCTTTAATCTGCAGTTGCTCACCTATGTGAGCATGATTCTCCAATCGGGACAAGTGATCAACAATCTGATTCTCACCCCCTTGCGATACTTAATCTTAATATCAAATTCTTAGAGCAATAGGATCTATCTGATCATCCACGACTTTGCATCTTTCTTGTTGAACAAGTATTTCATGGCCTTGTGTTATGTGAATATAATAACTTTGGTTCCCACAAAATATGATCTGAACTTGTCAAACACATATACTAGTACCAACATCTCTTTCTCAGTAATCGTGTAATTATTTTGGATTCAGAGTCTTGCTGGCATAGTATATGGAGTGGAACACTTTGTCTCTACACTGCCCTAGTACAACACCCACTGTTTTATTACCAGCATAACACATGAGCTCAATTTGAAGCCCCCAGTTAGGTGCTATCAAGATCGGAGCCTCCACCAACTTCTTCTTCAATAATTTGAACACCTGCAAACATGAATCATCAAAGTGAAAGGGCACCTCTTTCTGAAAAAGGGAGAATAGAGGCTTAGTTATTTTGGAGAAGTCCCTAATGAATCTGTGGTAGAACCCCTCATGTACCAGAGAACTTCAGACTCCTTTGACTGACACTGGTAGAGCATCTTTTCTATCACTTTGATCTTCGCTCTATCTTCCTCTAGCCCTCGCTTGCACATCTTGTGCACTAGGACTATCCCCTTCTTAACCAGGAAGTGAAATTTCTCCCAATTAAGAGCGAGGTTAGTCTCATCACATCTTGCTAGCACTTTGTCTAGATTCTGCAAACACCTCTCAAAAGATTCACTGAAGACAGAGAAATAATCCATGAACACCTTCACGAAGTCCTCTACTATGTCATGAAATATGGCCATTATGCACCTTTCGAAAGTTGATGGTGCATTGCACAAACCAAAAGGCATGCATTTAAAAGCATAGGTCTTATATGGACATATAAAGGTAGGTTTTTTCCTGGTCCTCAAGAGTAATGGTGATCTAAGTACCCATCCAAGAAGCAATAGCACTTTTGCTTAGTATGTCTGTCCAGCATCTAATTAATCAAAGAAACCGGGTAGTGCTCTTTTCTAGTGGCATCATTCAACCATCTGTAATCTATACAAATATGCCACCTTGTCACATTTCTAGTTGGTATCAACTTATTCTAGTCATTCGTGATGATGTTATCCCTCCTTTCTTGGGGACACATTGTACAGTGCTTACCCACTTGCTGTCTGAGATAGGGAAGATGATGCCTGCATTAAACCACTTGAGTATTTCATTGTTCACTACCTTTTTTTATAATCAGATTCAATCTTCTATGTTATTAGGCCATTGGCTTGTGACCCTCTTCTATGAAAATCCTGTGCATACATAGGGCCAGTCTAATGACATGGATGTTTGACATCTGTCGATCCATTGGTCTCTTGCTTTTCTTTAGAATAGCCACAACAACATCCACCTGGGTTGTAGTCAATGAAGGAGATAAGATTATAGGTAAAGTATTATTTTCATCAAGAAATCCATACCTCAGGTATGATGGCAGTGGCTTCAACTCCAACTGAGGAGCTTCTTTAATTGAGGATTTGGGTGGGTGCTGGTACCAAAACCCTATTCAGTGGCTCAACTGTCTTCTTCATCATGCTTACATTGTGAGTGTCTAGCACATTCTCAATTTCTTTGGCCTCAGCATCATGTGTTATCCCTTGTTTCAGCAACACCCTACCTAGTGGGCCTGTGGTCTTAACATGGCACATTACAACTGTGGTGTTTATCACTATGATGGCTAACAAATTTCATATGCAGCCATTAGTTTTATTGCATTATAGACCTCAAATACCTCAACCTTGTAATGGGCTCTCATGGTGAGCCTCCCTACTGTAACATCAATTAACGCCCCTCCTGTAGCTAGGAGCGGGCGTCCAAGGATGAATGGGACCTCAAGGTCTGGTTCAACATCTAAGATGACAAAGTCCGCAAGGAAGATGAGAGATCCCACTTGGACTAAGACATCTCAAGAACACCATTCGGCCTCACCACTAATCAATCTGCTAGTTGCAACACAATGGTGGTGGGCTTCAGCCTTCTAAGCCCCAACATCAGGAATATAGAGCTAGGTCTGAGATTTATACTTGCGCCCTGATGACACAAGTCTCGTGCATTTAGACAGCTCCTAATGGTAACTTGCATAATAAAACTCCCAAGAACCTTCAACTTAGATGGTAAGTGTGATCTATTAAGAATCTTAGAGCTACAAGCCTCTGTGAGTGCCACGGTCTCATATTCAGCCAACTTGGTCTTGTTGGAAACAAAGTCCTTGAAATATTTGGCATACTTCGAGATTTCCTACAAAACATCAATCAAAGGTAAGTTAATTTGTACCTGTTTTAGTAGCCCAATGAATTTTTGAAAGTAGTCATCCTCTTTCTTCTTTCTCAGCTTCTGCGGGAATGGAGGAGGAGGTTTAGGCAATAGAGTAGCCTCATCAGAAGTTGTGCTAGGATTGCCAACCTCAATGTTATGTGTAGTACTTTGGTCAGCCCCATCCTTCTTCTTTTGGACTAACTCAGTCAAAGGCCTTCCACTTCTTGTGCTAACTACATTAACTTCCTTTGGGTTGGGATCAGTGTTACCTGGGAGGTCCCCTTGAGGCCTAGAGTTTATCAAGCTGGCTAACTGTCCTAACTTCTTCTCCAAATTTTAGAGATCATGCATATTCCTTCAAATATCTTCTTTTTGTCTATTCTAGTTTGCCAGAATTTGGCTCAGCACCTCACTGTCAGTCATATTGTTTGGGTTAGATTGTCTTGCAGGCTGCTGCACTGGCTGATTTTGATAAGCATTACCACTATGTTGTCTATGCTGAGGTGGTCCATGACTCTATTGGTTTCCACCCCATGAGAAATTTGAGTAGTTCCTCCAATTTGAGTTATATAAGTTCCCAAAGTCTTGATATCCACCTCAGCTGGCATTGCGCACAAAATTCACTACATTAGGACCTGCTCCAAATAACTCAACAGTGTGGTCACCTCCCATGTATGCATCACACCAACCATTTTATTGTTGTTATATCATATTTACCAGGGCAAGCGGTTGACCCATTGCTATTGGAGCTTGCTGTTGCTGGTCTAATGCTAGATTGCAGAAGTGCTTAGGCATCATGTTCTGATGGCTGACATTTGGTCCTACAGGGTAGTTATAGCATCAATCTCCAACACATCGTCCGGCTTCTAGAATATTGGTTGGCTTGATCCCCTATTCCATTCTGAGTGTCCTTGAGAAATCCTATTGAGAAGAGCATATAATTCGTTGTATGTCTTCTCCAATGCCTGTTCCCCTGCAACTGAATCAAGGAGAATCTTGGTATTAGTTTCCAATCCTTCAAGGAAGGTATGGACCAGTACCTGATTAGCTTGACAATGGTGTGAACAATTGATTAAGAGAGTTTCAAACCTATCCCAAGCTTGATATTGATTTTCTTCAGGCTTTGCTTGAAGCTCAGACTCTCACTCTTGAGTTTTGCTGTCTTGCCAGATGAGAAGAATCATATGAGGAACTTAGGGGCTAGATCATCCTAGGATGTGACTGTGTTTGGTGGCTCAATTTGTAGCTATCTCTGTGCTCCCCCCTCGCAGTGAGAAGGGGAATAAGGGCATCCTCACATAGTCTTTGTTCACCCCCATAGGGATGAAGGTATCAACAATCTCTAGAAAGTTCTGAAGATAGACCTGTGGATCTTCCTGTGGAAGCCAGGTGAACTGTCCAGTTGAGAGAAGCAGCTGGACCATGTTCTGTTTTAGCTCTTGCTGACCACTGGGCTTAGGCTTAACAAAGTAGCTCGTGACATTAGTGGTTCTCGAGATCGCCACATCCCTCATAGGCCTCAGTGATAGCCATCTAGGTGCTGCTGGTGCAGGTGGGTTTGGGTTCGCCATTTCCTCTCCAACAAGTTCAATCTATATTGTCTCCTCTTTTTGATTTTCCTGTTCAATGAGTTCAATCGGTGGCATTTGAAACAAAACCTATGCTCTCCTTTTAGATTGACAAAAGCAAAAATCCTGATCTTCCATATTATAAACCAGCTACTAACAAAATAGCACAACTAAGATGAAATGTAGGGAATACCACAGAACCAGAAAACTTAGATAACCAACTAATTTGTTTCAAATCTCCCGCAATGGCGCAAATGTATGTGGTCTCATAAGAAATACGGTGGACCTGGTTAAGGAGTTGGGTTGTCAAACTCAAGGGATTTAAACAAAATCAGAAACTAATCCAAGCTATCACGTTTGAGGTGCTTTTAGTAAAAAGATGTGGAGATTAATGTAAATAAATTAAATGACTAAGTATCTTCTAACTAGTTTTGGTTTTTTATTTTCAAGATATAAATTAAAAAGCAATTCTAGGATTGTAGCCTTAATGACTCTGTTTAGTCTTAACTATTTCACCTATTTATGGGTTCTTGATTACTAAATCACGGGGATTAAATTACCTGAATAGGGTTGAACACCCTTGCCATTCCACCATTATTGATTATCTAACTACATTATTTAGTGGGGATAAAAAAGAAAATGGATTAATGTTATCTTCTCGTATTATGAACTGAGCTAGATGTAAGGGTAGTGTCACAGGTATCCCTCACATGAATCAATCTAGTTTCCTAGTTGAACAAGCTCGCTATAGTACTGCATTTTGTTTAATCCAACATCTCTCGAATTCAAATTGAACAACTAATTTACCATCTAATTGGCTAGATTAGTCAGTATATATAAAAGTAATACATTAATAATCAAAAGAACTCAATCATAGATATCAAAACTCGAGAACTAAATATCGTTCGTAGCTATAATCCCGGATTATGGAGACATACATACACCATGAATGACCTAAAAAGCATTAAAAACAAAGAAAATAAAGATGAAACTAACCAAAATGCCCTTATAAAAGGTTCTCTGTCATGTCTATTTCCGTTCTTGCGTAAAAACCAATATGAAAACCTAAAGTCTGTGATGGAATATAATCAAAAATCCTGTAACTCAAATTTCCACTTCAAGTTCTCAGGCCCGCGATGTGGACCCCTTATTTCCACTAGGTTTTTGCTTATTTTTTTGACTGGATAGTTTTTCCCATTATTTGCACAAGTCCATCATGCGGACTTTGCCCATTTTTCTTCTTGGCGCCTTTTTTCTCATTTTTAAGCTTCCACTGATTTTTATCTTCTGAATCCTGGTTGTGTTCTTCCTTCTGATCCAGTTATAACTCCGAAGTTTCACAATTTCAGCAAAGACTTGCACAAACACAACTAAATGACACACTTGGCCTTGTGTTAGCTAAATTAGAGAAAACAAACTAAAAACAACTCTATTATATGATTTTATCCTCTGACTCAACTTTATTTATAAGTATTTTGGCTAATTTGGTGTATAAATATGCATAAAATCACGCACCTGAATCAAGAAAAGCATAATAGTCAAAAGTAAAGCCTTGAAAGATACAATCACAATATCTGGTGCAACCTCTTGGGCCTGTTGATTCCCTATTGCATACAAATAGTTTGTTCTACTACCTTCCCCTGGTGCAACACCTTTCTGATTACCCTTGGTTTAAGGTGTTATAGTAGAAAGTTGGGCCTTATTTCCTACAATAGACACTCCTTTTGAAAGTGACTCATTCAACCACACTTATAGCAACCATTTCATCCCTCTTTACACTCTCCCAGATGCATCATTCCACATCTTCCACAAGGTGAATTTCCTCACTAATCAAGGGTCATAGTAGCTTTTGACTTAGGACGTTGTGTCTTGAGGTTCACTTACCTTGGGACTTCTCATCATACCTATTATTTAAAGATGGTGCACTCACTGAAGATAGTGGGGACATGGAGGCCTTTTTTGGAAGTAGGAGTTATCTCACTTATTCTGCTTAGATTGTCTAGGCTCAAGCCCTTCTGACTTAGCCTTTTTACTTGAATTCTCCTCTTTATCACTCTTCTTTTCCTCCTCAAGTTGTTGGGCATACATGACAAATGTAGAGATGTCCATGCTTGGGATCAACATAGTTACTTTGCATTTCTTCTTCATGTTTACCTAAGCCAGATCTTAACTTTCTCATTATAGCTCTTATCTTCTACACCATCTCCGAAGCATCACAAGACATTTGGATGAACTTGAGACTGTACTCTTTAACCTTCAACCCTTCTTAGTTTAGGCTCTCGAACTCTTTAATCTTAGCCTCCCTCAACTTCTTCGCAAAGAAGTGATAAGAAAGACACTTTTAAAATAACTCCACTTAGTAGGATTTACATCCTCACCTCGACCCTTTTCCCATTGGTTATACCAAATGTTCACCATATCCTTAAGCTGATAGTAAGCAAGTCTAATTCCCTCAGTCTCAGTTGCATACATCACTTTTAGAACCTTCCACATCTCATCCATGAAGTCCTGCGGCTCTTTCTCAATCTTTGACTCCATGAATATTTGTTGTTTCATCATAAAGAAATATCCTAAATCTAGGTGCAGCAGTCCGCTCTTAGGAATTGGAATTAAGAGCCTATAAACATGGATTCACACTCTAGATGGCTACCAACTAATTAACCATGGTGATAGTTCCTCTGAAATCAGCCTCTATTGTGGGAGCAGGCGAAGCAGCAGGTACCTGGGGAATCCCAACGGCTTAAGCAGGTCGACCCCGACCTCTTGTCTCCATCAAAGTAGGGATCTCTAGTGAGAGGTTCTCATTTTTGGAGGCTGAAGCACCTCTTTAGGTGTGCTATGCTTAGGAGGCATGAGCTGCAAATAGGTAAAACATGAATCAGATAAATACTTTAATATAGTTAAACTCTATTGCACAAACTCTAAATACAAAATAAGGGTTATCATTCCTGATGTCCTGTTGCCTCATTCTTATAACGTGTGGTGCAAAACACATCTATAAACAAGACTCTTCTAGAAATGACCTCATAAACGCCCTAGGACTCTTGAACATTGTGCTTTGATATCAAGATTGTCATACCCCGGGAAAGTGCCCTTGGAGTAGTCGACACTTGAAAAACCATTGTTGATTCCCCAAGAGAACCACCTGGCCTCATCATCACATCATACTTATCAATAGAAGAATACGCAAGAAAATCTATAGGTTTATATAGATAAGTATCTGTCAATATTAGTTTCTAATGAACAAAATTTGAAAAATGAATAATATTCGACTATCTCTACTTAATGTCTGTGAAGCCTTTATCCAATCTAGGAGGTGCCAAGACAATCCTGGGCTACTTCAAAATGAAATACTTCTAGTACTCAATAAAAGGAAAAAAAAGGCTCCTCCAAATAAGAAAGAGCGCTCACCAAATCTAGAAACAAGATTTTAGACTTCAATAATGCACTTGTTGAAAGCCCTTATCACTTGTATCTGCATCCTTAATGATGCAGACTCAAATGGATGTCAATACATTGAATATATTAGTATGTAAAATGGATAAGGAAATCTGTTAGGCTTAGATGTAAATCGAAAAAATCAACTCAACAATTCATGGCTCAGCTCAGCAAAGGATGGAAGATTTGTATAGTAAAACAATGCTCCTAGAAGAAACACTAGCATGCAACTCAGTCAAATAACTTATGTACAATCTGGAAGTTTCTATAACTAACAACCATCACATATGAGCTGGTGATAATATAACATTGGCACTATCATTGCCTCATCCATCCAATACTTGCCAAGTCGAGGGATGATCAAAGCAATCCGTATCCAGAATATCTATTTTTTTGGGACATAAGAGGAATAACCCTTATCCTACGCTGGTAACGTATTTTATTGATTTGAGTTCGGATTTACTCATACTCATATCAGTGCTCAATATTCATCCTAGAGACTTAATATTCTCATATCAGTTAACTTAGTCTCAGCTTTATATTTATTCCAATCAAACTCTATCAATTCGTTCAACAAAACAACCAATTAGGACCATCAATCATGCATGCTATTGGGACTCATCAATCATTCAAGACTCTAACTCAAATGTTCATTCAGACTTTGGTCAATCATGCTCATCACATAAGAACATGTAAGGTTCTTATTATATACATATACTAGTGATATTCTCCTCATAATTCACAATTATGATCTTGGTTCAGTCAATGCAACAAGGATTGCATAGAATATTATAATTTATGGTTTATAATGTTACCAAAAATTAATGTTCCAAATTCGAGAAATCAACACACAACTCATCAATTTATTCATAATATATGCATGAAAATTCAGTAATAAATGAACATAACTCAAAGATTAGGATTAGAGAATTTCACTAATCAATTTCTACAATCCTATTCAAATCATGCAAACAAAAGGGCAAGTAGATGAATTCGGTCCAATGATTTAGGAAGCCTTACATACTAGGAACAAAGTTTGACAATCAATTTGTATAGGTTTCTGTTCTAATCATTTGAATCTCTAGCTTCTTTTCTCATCCTCTTAGCCCCAGGCTTTTTCTAGAATTCATAAAATACTTAGGAATGGTTTTAAAGACACTTTTTATGACAAAAATGACTTGTGTTAGTTATTGGTTAAGTTTAGAAGGGGTATGAACTTCGAACCCGGGGAAGAGAAAGCTTAACTCTACGTGATCCCCACCCGGGCATCACTCACTCCACCACGCTGGCCTTCGAATGATGATCACTTTTACGCAAGAAAGGGGGACCTAGAACCTATAAAAAGGAGATGGTTGTGGCGCGAAGTCCTCTTGTGCTTGATCTGGGCAGCAGGCACCCCCAGCGCCAAATTTTCAATGTCTAAGTGACCTTTGGATACAAATCGCGAGAATGTGTATTTGTTCTCGACTCTGTCATTGAGAGGTTTTGAAGAAAGAAAGTTTTTTCGCCCGGGGCGCTTCTTGTTTTATTTTCTTGATCCCTGGTCTTGAACCTGCTAAATTAGCATGCATTGACCACTTTATCTTGATAGGGGCATTTTATACCTTTCTTCAACCTCCATGAGGATTGATTCACTCAAACAGGCGGAATTGGTCTTGGCCGGAAGATGAAGCGAAGAAAGGAAGCGGGGTGTACGGTACGGGTTGTCGGTGAAGATGACCAGCAAAAGATTCATAGTCATCGACTTCCGGGAAAGAGTGGAGGAATGGGACAAGCAATTCATCTACCTTCTTTTTTCCTTTCCCAGTAATTCAACTATTCGACTTAACGACTCGAGAGCGGTCATTATCGACAAGCGTTCGCATCGCTCTTGCTTCTTTTTGCTCCACATGAATATCTTTGAGCAATCTTCTTAAGCTTGTTAAAACTACTATTGAAAGAAAAGCAAGCAAGGGATCGGGATAGACAAGCCTGCATTTGGGGCTTGACCTCCCCGAATGAAGTGAGAGGTGAGAGAGAAGTTGCTCACGGGTAGGGGTAGGTACCATGCCAGAAACCAGGAAGAACAAACGTAAAGGGAAGGGAGTAGAAATAGTGGTTGGTATACCCAGCCAGGTGAGACAACGAGATGAGGTTCGAGAGGAGTCTTTATCACAGACATCTCCAACTCCTCTAGCTCCAGATGGACCAGGAAGTAGTTCAATTCCCCTCTATTTCCTCTTCTCTCGTATCTGGAGCCAAGCCAGGAATGGCCTTTCAGGCTATTTCCGGCATTCCTTACATGAAGATGCCCTAGAATGAAAAATGAACACATCCATCTAGTCAAGTATGCCTTTCTTCTCTAGAAGGTGATTTGGCCCCTTTCCGATGTGTCTAAAAGGGATGCGTTTAGAAGCGGCAATTCTGATCAATTCAACCTTAGATGGGTATCTGAGCAATTCTTCCCCTAGCTTTTACCGAAGGAAAATGGAACAATTAGTCCCTAGCAGCAACTCTGGCTGCTCCTTCAGCAAGAACTCCGTGACTTCCGAGCAATTAATTCCACTTTCAGTAAGGAAAAGAGGCGAAGTTTCACTTCTATGAGTCCCGGAATCGGACCAATAAGAGGGTGTCTGCTTACTCCATCTTCAGGGATCCTTTATTCTTTCCTTTCCTTTTTTGTCCGGGTGAGATCGGAAGAGGAAGAATAAGAGTCTGTGCTTCCTTCCCTCTCACTTCGTTCCCTTTTCAGTCTCCCTCTCCTGTAAGTCGAGGTACGTATGAAAAGTCTCGAATGTCTATTAAGAGTAATTGAAAATTTTGAACTATCGAGGATGACTTAGTCCACATCACAGACTTGGTCCCTCACAGTACATTTTTCTTTAAATGTTTTTCAATCGATTTCCTAATCGTATAGAAAATAATAGAACCAAAATTAAGTGCAAATTCGTCATAAATCCGTGATGCAGATGTGTCAAGTACTCTTTAGGAAGTGCATCTTTGCCTCAAAAAATTATCTTTTGATTCGATTGCTCTAAAATTCAACCAAGACTATCCACACAATTGTTTGTGATGATCGCGATTCTATCCTTGAATTTGTCAAATAAATTTGGAAAGATGTGTTATACAAGCATTATCTCATCTTGGGATATTTTGAAAATTTTATAGGGTGTAACTCCCTATTTGATTGAAACACACTCTAAGGGAAGGCAACACATTGACTCTTTTTTTTTTGGCTAATTTATCTATTAATTTTACAAGTATTTATATGGTGGAGATTTTTCAAGATATTCTAATGCTGGCAAATAAAACTGGGAATATGAATAAATTAGCTTGCCTCATTCAAGGCATACTCTAATAAACAATATAAACTAGATTTCCATCACACCTGTTGTTTACGTTGAATAACTCTTTGCCCGAAAGAATGGAATCATTAAACTTCTTGGTTGTATATTGTAACATCCCCTACTTGTTTCTATCTAATCTGGAGTGAAAGCACACATGATGTTGAGAAAAGATTGAGAAAAATACTGCAAAAGAAGGTTCACGAGGACGTTTTCGACTAGTAGATAGGGCTACCTCTCATAAAATAGGTCTCATAAAACCTCTATAGAACTTAGTTAAATTTCCTAAGTCTAAGACATATATACGAGAGGTGGTTTACGACTTGTCGAATTGGTTACGACTCGTAGAGGAGGTTTTTAAAAAATTTTAGTAACTCAAATTTTAGGACCCCTTGATTACAAGAGGTAGTTTACGACCTGTAAAACATTTTACACCTCGTAAAAGAGGTCTCATGAAATTTTTTCAGTAACTCAGATTTTCAGTCCCTTCATTCACGAGAGGCTGTCTATTACTCATATAATGGTCTACGACTCGTAGATAGGGTCTCGTAGATCCAATCAACAGTTTTTAAAAAGGGTACTTTGTCTATTTCGATCCCTTTTAATTAAACCCTTGGATGTTTTGGACTTAAAGAATGTCCTGAAACACAATCCTAATTGTATTTTTCACCATTCTTCACATAGGGCTTTCTTGGGAATATTAGGGGAGGGAGAAGAGTAAGGGTTTCTAATTCAAGTGCGAGGATCGATTGAAGTACGATAGTTTCTTCCATTCCAAGGTATGTAAGTCTTACTAAAGTATGGATCCACATTTGTTCACATGCCCCTCTCATCTACTTAAGTCAAAATATGGGAAGGAGTTGAAATTTGGGAAACCCTATTTCCTATTACTGAATTCTTTATTTACTATGAATTTTCTTGATAATGCAGTGGAGTTATATTTTATTCATTATGATGTCCTTTATTCGTATACTTTCTTTTGCTGTTGAGTTGATATGACGATGAGGCTAAGTAGTTTGCTCGGGGACTAACAATAGTCTTTGATTTCTTCTCGGGGACTAGCAATAGTCTTTGAGTTCCTTTCGGGGCGTCACAAACTTGGTATCAAAACATAGAGTTCAAATGTCCGAGGGAGTCTATCTAGCCATGTCTAGTCGAGTCTTGTTTATTAGTGTGTTGTGCACCACATTTCACAAGCAGGAGGCTATAGGACATTAAGAACCGTTACCATTTCTTGTGATCTAAGTTCATGCAATAGAGTTAAAACTCTATAAAGCTCTCTTCTAACATGTGCATTACGCGATTACATATCATGCCTCCTAAACGTATCATGACCCTAAAGAATACTTTAGCTAGCAATGCTGAGAAACATACTTCAGAGGTGCCTCCTCCAATGGAAACGAGGGGTCGAGGTCTGTCAGCTAGATCAACTAGTGTTCTTGAGACATCTATTTCTCCAGCTGCTCCTACTAGAGAGGCTGACTTTAGTGGAGCTATCATTGTTCTCACCCAGTTAGTAGTTGCTAGAGCGAGAACCAGGGTTCAAAGACTCCTAGTTCTAGCTCTCATAAGCCGACGTCTACCTCCAGATTGAGAGACTTTTTGTGGATGAACCCACCTGTCTAGATTGGATCCAAAGTTGAGGAGGACCCTTAGAAAATCAATGATGAGATCAAAAGGGTGTTGAAAACTATGTATGCTATCGAGATCGAGGGAGTTGAGCTTGTTGCCTACCAGCTTAAGGATGTGGCTATTGTCTGGTACAATTAATGGGATAAGAATCGAGGTGAGGATGTTGAGCCCACTGCTTGGGAGGAGTTTAAGAGTACTTTCCTTGATCAATTCTTTCCTTAGGAGTTGATGGAGGCAAAGGTTGAGGAGTTCATAAATCTAAAGTTGACTGTTAAAGAGTATAGCTTGAAATTCATCTAGTTATCTAGGTATGCCCTAGAAATGGTCCAAGATATGAGAGCGAGGCTGAGGAAATTTGTATCTAGATTGGGCACGCATATGAAGAAAGAGTGTAACGTAGAATTACTAATTGCAGATATGGATATCACTAGAAAGATGGTTTATGGCCAGCAAACTGAGGAGGATAAGGAAAAGGACATAGAGGAGCATCTGAGTAAGAAGGAAAAGTCAGCAGGGCCTGAGTCCAACCAAACTAAGCTAGGTAAAGGAGATAGGACTTATTTCCAGAAGAGGTCCTCTAACTATGCACCATCTTTAGCTAATGCACCAACCCCAAGCCATAGGTATGAGTACAAGACCCAAGGTCAGCCAAACTTTAGGGCACAGGGTGCGCAGTCCCAAGCCAGTATGACTCTTGGCTCCAAAGGAATGCCACCTTGTGGGAAATTTGGCAAGATGCATTTTTGGGAGAATCTAGAGATTGAGAGAATGGTTGGTACAAGTATGGCCAGTAGGGCGATTTTTTGTGGGAGAGTCCAATGTTGGACAACAAGGCCCAATCCTCTACCACAACACCCCCAATAAGGGGTAACTAAAGAGGTGCTGTACCAGAGGCTGGCGATGGGACAAACCGTCTATATATGATGGGGAACCGATAGGACCAAGAGGTTGCACCAGATATTGTGAAAGGTATGCTTCGAGTTTTTACCTTTCCTTGCTTCGCTTTACTTGATCCAGGTGTAACTTGTTCTTTTGTAATGTCATATGTGGTTGGTAGATTCGAGATTCTATTTCAGTGCTGGTTTGATCCATTTTCCGTTTCTACTCTTGTTGGTGAGTCCATTTGAGCCGAGATAATCTATAGAGATTGTGTGATGTCCACCTATCATAGGGATAGTTTTGCCAATTTGATTGAGTTAGAGATGGTCAATTTTGATGTGATCCTTAGTATGGACTAACTTTAAGCCTGCTATGCCCCTGTGATTGCAAACTCGAACTGTCAAATTTCAGTTTTTGAATGATCTTGATGTTGAGTGGAAGGGTGATTCTGTTGTGAGAAAAGTTATGCTTATTTTTTACCTTAAGGCTCGAAGAGTAATCTATAAAAGATGTATCTACCACCTCGTGCAAGTCAAGCCTGATGATGTTGAGCCCTCTTCTCTTGAGTCTGTCCCAATTATGAGCGAGTTTCCTGAGGTATATCTTGAGGGTTTTCCCGGAGAGCCTCTTGATTGGTAGATCAACTTCTAAATTGATGTTCTTCCTAACCCCCAACCCATTTCCATTCCACCCTATAGAATGGCCCTTGTAGAGTTGAAAGAGTTGACGGAGCAGTTGAGGGACTTGCTAGAAAAGGGATTCATAAGGCCAAGTGTTTCTATATAAGATGCTTCAGTCTTGTTCGTGAGAAAGAAAGATCATTCCCTGAGGATATGTATTGACTACCATCAGTTAAATAAGGTGACAGTCAAGAATAATTATCCCCTTCCAAGAATTGATGACTTATTGACAAACTTCAGGGTTCTACTATTTTCTCTAAGTTGGAGCTTAGGTCAAGCAATCACAAATTGAAAGAGAGAGAATGTGACGTCCTGTAGTTGGTTTTCGAACAAGATATGGTCACTTTGAATTCATGGTGATATCATTTGGGTTAACAAATGCACTTGCGTCCTTCATAGACATGATGAATAGCGTACTCAAATAGTATTTCGACATGTTCATGATCATATTCATTGATGATATTCTAGTGTATTCCAGCGATGAGGAAGACCATGCCAATCACCTCATTATCGCTTTGCAAAAACTCAGAGATAATAAGTTGTATGCATTAGTTTTTTAAGTGTGAATTTTGGCTCAAATCTGTGGCTTTCTTGGGGCATGTAGTTTTTGGAGATGGAATTTGAGTGGATACTCAAAAGATAGAGGCGATTAAGAATTAGCTAAGACAAACCTCACCGATCAAGATAAGGAGTTTTTTGGGATTGGCTGGCTATTATTACCAGACATTTGTTGCTGGATTTTCTTCCTTATCTGCATTGTTGACTAAACTGACTCAGAAGAAGGTCAAGATTCAATGGTCTGACGAGCGCGAGTGAAATTTCCAAGAGCTATAGATGTGATTAACTTCCAGACCAGTGTTGACCTCGTCTGATGGGATGGATGGATTTGTCATCTACTGTGATTCTTCAAGAATGGTATTAGGATATGTGTTGATATAGAGGGGGAAGGTTGTTGCTTATGCTTCTAGATAGCTTAAGGTCCATGAAAAGAATTATCCCACTCATGACTTGGAGTTAGGGGTGGTGGTGCTTTCTCTTAAACTATAGCCCCACTATTTATATAGAGAACATGTTGATGTATTCTTAGACTATAAGAGCCTGCAATACGTCTTCACCTAGAAGGAGCTTAACTTGATATACGGGAGTTGGCTTGAGTTGCTTAAAGACTACAACATGAGCATTTTCTACCACCCAGGTAAAGCAAATGTGGTGCTAATGCTGTTTGTAGGTTATCTAGGGGGGGCACCACCCACATGGAGAAGAAGAAGAGAGAGTAGCTAAAAAAGTTCATAGAGTGGCACCATTGGAGTTCGATTAGATGAATTAGGCGAAGGAGGAGTTCTTGTACATAATGGGTCTGCATCATCTTTAGTAGTAGAAGTGAAGGAGAAATAAGATCAAGATCCTATCTTATTACAATTGCAGGAGGATGTGCATAAGTAGAAGATGATGGCTTTCGCCAAAGGGGGAGATGGGGTATTAAGGTATCAAGTCAAACTGTGGGTTCCAAATGTTGATAATGTTCGAGGGAGAATCATGGTATGGGCCCACAATTCATATATTCCATCCAACAGGGTCTACAAAGATGTACCATGACTTGAGGAAAGTCTACTAGTGGAGTGGAATGAAGAATGACATTGTTGAGTTCGTTTCCATGTGCCCAAATTGCGAACAAGTTAAACTTGAGCACCAACGGCCATGTGGAGCAACTCAGAATTTTGAGATTAAAAAATGGAAATGGGAGATGATCAACATGGACTTTGTAACCAACTTATCGAGGTCCCGCAAACAAGATGATTCAATTTGGGTAATATTTGACAGGATGACCAAATCTGCTCACTTCTTAGCAGCCAAGACAACTAACATCGCGGAGGATTATGCCTGACTATACATAAGTGAGATTGTTAGATTGCATTGATCCCTGTATCTATCATCTTGGATAGGAGAGATTAATTCATCACCCAGTTTTGGAGATCTGTTTAATGTTTCCGTACGAAGGTGCATCTTAGCATTAGTTTTCACCCGCAGATGGATGGGCAAGCAGAATGTACTCTTCTGACCTTAGATGATATGTGAAGGGCTTCTACCATTGATTTTAAAGGTAATTGGGATGACCACTTGCCTTTGATCGAGTTTCGCATACAACAACAACTTCCACTCGAGCATTTAGATGGCCCTTTATGAGGCATTTTATGGAAGGAGGTGTAGGTTTCCGATTGGGTGGTTTCAGGTAGGTGAAGTAAAGCTGATTAGACTCAACTTGGTCACCTAGATATGAGGAAGGTGAAAATCATTCGAGGAAATTTGAGGACTGCACAAAGTTGGCAGAAATACTACACAGATGTCAGGAGAAGAGAGTTATAATTTGAGGTCAATGATTAGGTGTATTTGAAAGTGTCGCCCAAGAAGGAAAATTTGAGTCTGAGGTACATTTAAGCCTATCAAATCATAAAGAAAGTGGGTAATATGGCATATGAAATAGCACCTAACCACCTAGTCTTTCACGTTTCTATGCTCAAGAAGCATTTGGGAGATCCCCAGTTAGTAGTGCCTATCAAGATTATTGAGTGGAAGATAGTCTGATTTATCAAGAGATTCCTATCCAAATTATTGATCATCAGGTTCGTTAGTTAAGACAAAAGAGACTAATCTGTCAAAGTATTGTGGAGGAACCAATTCATAGAAGAACCTACTTGGGAGATAAAGAAGGATTTGAAGGCCAAATAGCCTCACTTAATTCGACATGCTGATGATGAGAGAGTTGATGGTACTGAATTTTCCTACAAATTCTTGAATTCCCATTCCTTGAGTTTTTCTTTCATTCATAGTATGATAGACAATAGAGTTTTAGAGTCAGAGTGAAGATTGATGTGATGTATTGATTGTTTGATTATTTTACTTGCTGAATTTCTTAATTTACTGATCACATGGGTGAGATGAGAGCTGGTTAGTTGTTAGAGTCCATAGGGAGATTTGTGCCTTTACTTAAATCTCTAGGTTTCTGTTCATTCGAGGATGAATCATCCCTAGGGAGAGATAATATAACGCCCCTAATTCCTTCTACCTAATCTGGAGTGAATGCATAAATGATGCTGAGAAAAGACTGAGAAAAAACTGCAGAAGAAGGTTCATGAGGACTATTTATGACTTATAGATAGGTCTACAACACATATAATGGGTCTCGTAAAACACCCAGATGGCTTGGTGAAATTTTCTAAGTTTGAGCCCTATATACAAGAGGTGGTTTACGACTTGTAGAACTAGTTACGACTAGTAGAGGAGGTTTCGTGATAAATTTTAATAACTCAAATTTCAGGACCCCTTAATTATGGTAGGTATTTTACAACTCATAAAACATTTTACGGCTCATAGAAGAGGTCTCATGGCAATTTCCAGTAACTTAGATTTTCAGACCCTTCATTCATAAGAGGCTGTCTACAACTCATCGACGGGGTCTCATAGACCAAGGCGATAGTTTTAAGAGAGGTACTTTTGTCTATTACAATCCCTTTAAATTCAACCCTTGGATGTTTTGGACTTAACTTAAGTCCTGAACTATAACCCTAAATGTATTTTCCATCATTCTTCACACTTAGGGCTTTCTTGAGAACACTAGAGGAGGGAGAAGAGCAAGGATTTCTAATTCAAGTGCAAGGATCAATTGAAGTTTAATTGTTTCTTCCATTCTCAGGTATGTAAGGCATACTAAAGTATGG
Source organism: Solanum ossicruentum (assembly GCA_025774065.1). Lineage (NCBI taxonomy): Eukaryota > Viridiplantae > Streptophyta > Magnoliopsida > Solanales > Solanaceae > Solanum > Solanum ossicruentum. The sequence continues at coordinate 8,193 of JAOTQR010104392.1, read as the reverse complement.
AACCACATCCATTCACATGTACCTCTCATCTACCAAACATCGTTAGAATCATTTATTGAATTGTCTCTTCTTCTTCTCCTCCCTCTTTCCCTTCCTAGTACCCTTCTTGTACTACAATTTGAAACATTCTATTCTACATGCATTTGGAGAGTCAATGTGGGAGATTGCAGTCATGCATCACATGTGTTTGTCACATCAAACAAAAATAATAAAATACTCCGAATTTGTTTCAAAAAGAAATTCTCACATCTGTGACACCATTAATTAATCAATAATGGTGACATTTTTATTAGCTCTTTGCAAAGTCTACATGTCAAAACACTCTTCAACATCTCTTGCCATCAAATTAAATCATCCATCTTCTTTCATACGCTGAAGAAAAACTAATAAAAGAAAGTCAAATCAAGTATTTTTCCCTTAATTGTAAACCTGTACATTCCATTCTTAAAATGTAAACTTTATACTAAATAAATCATATAAGAAACAACAACAACAACAACATTACCCATTTCCTCAAAGGGTCCCGCCCAAAATCATATAAGAAACAAATTTTAAAAAATTACCTAGTTTTCTTGAATCCTGATATATTGTATAGAATAATGAAACCAAAGAAAGAAGGATATATAGGAAAAGGGGGAACGACATGTTTTGCCAAGAAGTAACAAAATCAAAGAAGCTTGAATTTTTTGGATTGTTATTACAATAAAAAGTATGTATGAAATGGTTCTTTGAATTAAATAAAACAATAATGTGAACAAAATTAATTTTATGTATATGATAATAATAATTGTGAAACTCAACTATTCCTTCCGTGATTTTTTATACCATGAATGATACAAGAAAGCTTCACTCTTTTGAAATTTAGTGAAGACCCTATATATGTATACTAAGACTTATCATTATTTTGGGAGCCAATGAGGGAGATCCAATATTTGGTGGGATAACTGGACCTAAAAAGGATCATTGGCTACTATGTACTTAGATATTAATAATAATCTATTTCTATTTTATTACTAGTTTTGGGTACGTGCATTGCACGTGTGTTACGTCAATATAAAGATTGTATTTATAATGTAGGCAGCTTTACCTCTACTGACCACGAAGATAGAGAGACCTCCTCAATAACCTTGGGATTGATGAGATTTAACAAAAGCATTGGAAATAATGTAGAAAACCATAAGAAATTAAAAATTATGAAACATTAGTATAAATAATAAACTATTCAAGCTTTTTAAAATGTTAAAAAAGAATAATTTATCAAAATCACTTAAACAAAGAGAGAAACCCAAAAAATTACAACAAAAAAATTGAAAAGAATAAAGTTAAACTCACCGCTTATCACATGCAACCAAATTGAACCAAATGGGATGGTCTCTTTCATCCAAAACTCTAGAACCACCACTGCTTGTACCTTCTACTGCCTCAGTAATAACTCCAACTTGTGCCATATTAATATTTGTTCCATCGTCACCATCACCGTTAGAAGCAACAAGAGCAGAAGAGGATTATTTTTTTTCTTTTTTTCACCTCATTCTTTTTTCCCTTTTCTTTTGTTAGTATTATTACTATTAATAAATTATGGTGTTTCTATAGCTTTAAGAACATTTGATTTTTGAACGATATTTTGTTTGCTAAATTTGTGTTCCTTATATTTTGGGGAAGGCAGATACTCCTCATTATCTTCTTTATCGTCATCACCAATATCCTTATGATCTTGACAATAGTCAAGATAGATTAGTGGAGTCCTGTTGAACTTTGAACAAGCTCTTTACCTTTGGATAATTTGTCCAAATTCTCCAAAGTGAAGAGTTAATTGACAACTATAGGTTAGTTTTTCTTATGTGTATGTTGAATTGCTTAACTGGTTCATGTTCAAACATGTGCCAAAGAGCATGTTCCTGTGACACCCCAAAACTCCATGCTCTTATGTATCCATGTTTAAGCCAGATTTGGTTAGGATGGGGTGTATTAGGTTGATGAAAGACTTCTAGTACTTAGACGAGTTCAAGATTCCCTACGAGTTCAGTTTTAGGTGTTGGTTCATGCAAGGGTGAACTTTTAATGAGTATAACTTTTAGCACACTTGGAACTAGATGTCCCACAATATTCCAAATGAAATGCTTTTGAGTTAGCTTTCCATGCACTTGATTTCACCTCATTTCGATTTAGAGTTAAGGTGTTACGACCATTTTTGTGAGACCCTCCCGTGTGTGATGTAACACGGACAACTTGATGACGATTGAGGTGTTGGACGAGCCATTTAGATGGATTGGGACTATAAAAAGCTTTTTTCGGCCTAACAAATGTGACACATCCAGTGGCATGGTTCGTGTGGCTTGCCACTGATCGTATGGAGGGTCGTGGGGGTGTGCAAAAGATTCAAGGTTGGCATGAGAGAAGATTTTGGCCAAGTGTGGTAGCACGAGCACCCTTTACGAGTCGTGTGAGGGATAATAGGCCATGAAACATTGGCATGGGATGGCATGGCCACATTTTCTTCTTTAAGTGTGGTTGGACAGACCACTACGTGGTCCATGTAATACCACACGGTCTGTGAAAGTGGCCCGTCAAAGTGATGTCGATGCTAACTTTTTCTTAAGTGTTCTAATTTAAATTTTTTTCTGAGGCTAAGCCTTGTTCCTTAGTCCCTCCACACGACCCAGGGAGTGTCACATGACCAGTCCGACCTCCAGTGAGGCAACACTTTGCCAATTTTTCCATCCATTCACTAATGGCATTTTCGTAAATTAATATTACTCTAGTGACCTCTTTAGACTTCCAATGCTACCTTAATCTCCCAAAAAGAGGTAAACCCTATTCCAAAAGATCAAACTCATTAAACTCATCTCAAATACACTCTTAAATTCTCTCAAGAGCCTCCATCAAGACCCCAATACAAATTCAAGGAAATTCAAGAATAAGTTTGGATTCCAAGACCCACTTCCAAGCTTCCATTCTTTCCCCACTCAACTCTAAGAAACTTGAGGTCTAAGGTATGTGGGTTTATTCATGGGTTCCTTTAACCCATAAAGCCCTAGATTCCTTTTTATCTAAATTGCATGATTTCAAGTTGATTTACTTGCGGGTCTTACATATTATGAATTTGACTACAGAACTATGTTGGGATTTCATAAACTTGTGACTATCTAAGCATGTTTGAGCTATGAATCTAAGATCCATTGTAGGGTTTGATAAAGGGTTTTGATGTATATTGCTTGAGGGTGTTACTAAGTATTGATGGGTGGTTTTACATTGAATTTTTTGGTATGATTTCACTCTTTTTTTGCATGATCTTACACGAGCAATACACTCCCACCAAGTGTTTTATAAAATATCCGGTTATGGTTTTTTAAGGAATTAAAGGTCCAAAGCATGTGTTATGAGTTTGAATGACTTTATGATGATGAACAAAATGTATGTATATACAATTCTCCTATATAGTTTTGGAAATTGACCATGCCCTTCCCGAGGGGTTAAGAGCTCAGGTAACCATGTTCGAGGGTTTGTACCTTGATAACCGAATTGAAGGGTTTTTACCTCAATCACCATGGGTGGTAGGGTGTGATAGTCTTTCAACCAATTAAGGGCTTTGTACCTTGATAATCGGGTTGAGGGTTTTGTACCTCAATCACCATAGATGGTAGGGTGCGATGATCCACCAACCAATCAAGGGGTTTGTTCCTTGATAAACTATGAACTCTATAATGATGGTCACTTCTTGCATATGTATTATGTTCTATATAAGCATAATTTTATTTCAAGTATCATTCATATATGTCATATTACTATATTCTTATTCATTGCATATGTTATTCATTTTGTTTATGACGCTTTTCACTTGTTGCATTGCATCCCACATACTTAGTGCATTCAAACATACTAACACATACTCTATGCCTACATCACCATGTACAAACCAAAACCCCACTTGAGTATCATCCTCCACGTGGCTAGTACCATTTCTCTCAAGCTAGTTGGTGAGTCCTCCATTTCGGGGATAATGTCTATGATCTCATGCTATGTACTAAAACTATCTTTCTTTATGTATGTTTTGACAATCAGGGTGATCCCGGTTGCTTGTCTTGGCCCCCGCTCCTATCTAAGTTTTGGAGGTGTTGTCGAACACGTTATGTATTGAGCCTTGGCTCTCTTGTTTTGATGTTTATGTTATGAAAGTTTCCCTTTTTCCCCTTTTCCCTTATTTCTAATCTAATTATGTTATTTAATTGCTTCTGCTACCAATGACGTGTAATAATATGTGAAGAGGCTTATTTTAGGCTCCTTCAGGTTCCCATTCATCGTGTCATATCTAGGCCGTAGGCTTGGGTCGTGACAAACTTGGTATTAAAAAACTAGGCTGTTAATACTCCTCGAAGTCCATATACCACATCGATTAGAGTCATATCCATTGTTGTGAAACATGCCACAATTATGAATAAGAGGCTTTGAGGCATTTTAGGAAATGTTTCCCTTCTTTTGATCTCTATCATGCGATAGACTTAAGTCCCCTAAGGATTATTTCTTATTTTTATCATTGCATTTCAGAATATGTCTCAAGCTACTCAGGATGGTGATATATCGAATGTGGAGATTCACAATGCTCTATGCGTATTGGCCCAAGCGGTGACAAACTTGACAACTCAACTCAATCAACAAGTGAGTGCCACCGAGACATCAAATGGTAAGAGGAGGAGTAGTGAGGCCAAGAGGGCCCCTTTTGGGGTATGTTCCAAAGTCCTAAAGGTGATGGTAGTGTGGTACCTTATGCTAGGTGCCTAAGATATGGTATAGGCCATGATGAACCATGTTTAAGGGGTACTAATGCTTGTTATGGTTGTGGGGAGATGGGTCACAAGGTAATATATTGCCCTAGTAAATGCAATAAGAGTAAAGGGGGCAATGATGGGGTGAATCATCTTAGATGGCCAAAATGTCGGAAGAATTATAGTGGCATATGTTAGAGGAATATGGGCGCATGCTTTGGGTGTGGTGAGATGGGCCACAAAATTCTGTATTGTCCACATGCTCACAACAAAAGCAAAGATGGCCAAACATAAGGGGAAGGTGGTCATGTTGATCAAGAGGCTCAAGGTGATCAAGATGGTGCCCCATAACACACTAAATTTCCTGTTCTTCAAGGGAGGCATGGAGCGGATGAGGCGCCTGATATTGTTACCGATAGGTTGAAGTTTCCTTTGGCTTTGATGTGTATGCATTGATAGGTCCGGATGTCACTATCTCTTTCATTATTCCTTTGGTTACTAGAGGGCTTCATGTGTGTTCTGATTTGTTAAGTGAACCTCTCTTTGGTGTCTACCTCTTTGGTGAGTCTATTATTGCTAGAATGTTCATACAGATTATTCCACGGTCATGTTGCATTTAGGTCTTGCCTGGTGATTTTGTTGGGTTAGATGTGGTGGATTGTGATGTCATACTTTGGGTGGATTAGCTACATGTAAATTGTGTCTCTATTATTTGTAGGACCCCTAAAGTTAGATTTCAATTCCATAATAAGCCCATGAATGGGTGGTAGTGAAGAGGTAGGTCCATTTCTTGACTTAAGGTCCAATTGATCTCTAAGGGTTGTTGTTATTATCTTGTAAATGTTAAGGGTGTTAAAACCAAGCCATTTCTATTAAGTTGTTCTGGTGATAGATGGGTTCTTGATGTTCTTTCCGACATTTCAAAATTGGGGTAGTATCTTTTGGTTTGATTTATGCACCGGTTATGTCCGTAGGTCTCATGAATAGGGTCTTTAATTCCTACCGAGTTATGTTTGTGATGGTCTTTGGTGGTGATATGTTGGTTTATTCCTGGGAGTGAGGAAGATATTGTGAGTCTTTTGGGGATGAAGTTGGGTGAAGTAAGAATGGTGGTGTAGTGGTTTTGATAGTTCTGAATCTTCTTGGGTTGAAGAGTTCTAGTTAAGCAAGGCCTTGATTCCCGCCTGAAGAGAGTTGGAGGTCTTGGTGAAAGATGGTAGAGTGGGGGTTTTCTCCCTAGGGGGAGATGGTTTCATTAGATGCTAAGGTAGGCTATGTGTGCTTGTGTTGATGATTGGGTTTGGTTGGAAGCCCCCATGTAGGGTGTGGTCTAGTTTGGCAAGAAAGTGAATTGCGTTTATGCCTTGCAGGTTCTTATAGAGTGTTGAGGAAGGTTGGTAAGGTTGCATACGAATTGGAGTTGCCTATTAATATGGATATGGTTCGTCTGGTTCTTCATGCATCTAAGTTGAGGAGATGTGTTGTTGACTCTAGTGCTATAGACCTCTTTGAGGTTATGGGTGTTGTGGAGTATGAGTTGGCTTAGGAGAAAGTCCCAATGGTGATCTTGGATGGATAGGTGGGAAGGTTGCTTAACAAGTGGTGCTCGTCAAGGTTCTTTGGGAGAATTATCAAGGTGAAAGTGCCACACGGGAGGCTGAGGTGGACATGCAAAAGAAGTTTCCCTATCTATTCCACTCTACTCAAGCCTAAGGTATTAATTAAGTTCCCCTATGTGGTTTCAGGTCTTAAGATTCAGCCCTCATGTCATTTGCATGCATTCATGTTTATGTTGACAAAATTATGGTAATTTTGATGTTCATATGAATATAATGTTTAAGCACATTGTTGCATCCATATTTGGGACAAAATCTTCATGACTACTTTCCTTTAGTGCGTTTCTTTGACATTCGGGGACAATGTTCCCAAGAGGGAGATATTGTGACACCCTATAACTCCATACTCTTATTATCCTCATTTCAAAGCTCAATTGGTTAGTTTGGGGGTGTATGAGGTTCGTTAGAGACTTCTAGTACATAGACGAGTTCAAGACTTCCCTACGAGTTGAGTTTTGGGTGTTGGTTCATGCAAGGGTTAACTTTAAGCAAGCATAACTTCTAGCACACCTGAAAATGGATGCTAGCAAAATGTAAATGAAATCCCTTTGAGTTAGCTTTACAAGGCACTTAGTTTCACCTAATTACGAGTTCGGATGAAGGAGTTATGACCATTTTCATGAGACCCACCTGTGCAGTGATGTTACATGGACAACATGATGTCTAGTGAGGTGTTGGACGGGCGAATTAGATTGCTTCGGGTTGGAAAAGGCCATTTTTGGCCTAAGGAATGTGACATGGCCAGTGGTACAGGCTGTGCGTCTTGCTAGTGATTGTGTGGTGGGTCGTGGGGGTTTGCAAAAGAGTCAAGGTTGGCATGAGAGGAGATTTTGGCCAAGTGTGGTAACACGGGAACCCTTCAAGGGTCATGTGAGTGCTGATGGCCTATGGAACATGGGCATGGGATGGCTTGGCCACATTTTCTTCTCTAAGTGTGGTTGGATGGACCACTACATGTTCCGTCTAACACCACACGGTCCGTGAAAGTGGCCCATTAAAGTGATATCGACGCTAACTTTTTCTCAAGTGTTCCAATTCGATACTCGAGGCTAAGTCTTGTTCCATAGGGACTCCACATGACCCGTGGAGTGCTACATGACCAGTCAAGCCTCTAGTGAGGCAACACTTTATCAATTTTTCCATCCGTTCACAAATGGTGTTTTCGTAAATTCTAATTACTGTAATGACCTTTTCAGGCTTTCAATCCAATCTTAACCTCCCAAAAATACCTAAACGCTAATCCAAAAGATCAAACTCATTACTCTCATCTCAAATACACTCTCAAATCCTCTCAAGAGCCCCACCAAGACCCCAATACAAAATTTAGGAAAATCAAGAACAAGTTTGGATTCCAAGACCCATTTCCAAGCTTCCGGTGTTTCCCAACTCAATTTCAAGAAACTTGAGATCTAAGGTATGAGGGTTTCATTCATGGGTTCCTTTCACCCATGAATCCCAAGCTTTCTTTTTACCTAAATTGCATGATTTCAAGTTGATTTACTTATGGGTCTTACATATTATCAATTTGACTGTAGAACAATGTTGGGATTTCATAAACTTGTGACTATCTAAGCATGTTTGAGCTATGAATCTAAGATCCTTTATGGTATTTGATTAAGGGTTTTGCTGTATATCTGTTAGAACCCGTAATTAGCTAAATGGAGGTCAATTGCTCATTCGGGAAAATTGTTGTGATTGAGGTATATTTTACATTTAACTAACTTATGGTGCGGGAGTATGGAATCAAGTGAATTTGGAGGATAAAAATTAAATTGAAGTCAGAAGTCCTTAATTGGATTAAAATAGAAAAGTTT
>JAOTQR010104381.1:0-27884 GCA_025774065.1 Solanum ossicruentum | reverse complement strand
TATTATGTATTAATTAAAATATAGATAACTCTAAAATGTAGATAATTTTGATAGTAAAATTCACTTTAATAAACTTATATGAAAATTTTATTTTTAAGCTAAATAAAATGCAAGTTTTATTTTTAAGCTAAATGAGATGAAAGTTTTATTTTTTCAAAAGTTAAATAAGATAAAAAATTTTTATTTAAAGTTAAATAAGATGGAAGTTTTATATGAAAATTTAACTTTTTACGATCATGAAAATGCATACATAAAATATTTAAGTTAAATAAGGTAAAAAAATTATTTTTAAAAATAAATAACTAAAGTTTAGAAAGATAATGTAAAAAAAGAAGATAAATAAGGTGGAGGGTATTTTTGTAAACAAATAACTTATTCTTAGAAATTATACAATGGATCCAATTTGAATATCACAAACCAAAAAAACAATTAAAACTACTCTCATCATAACTAATTCCAAGATAACTTATCCAATATAAATAATCCCAGCATAACTTATATCCAAAACAAACGATCCCTTAGATTGCTTCCAAGCTTCATACCACAATGTAGCGACACTGTTCAATCTGCATATCGCTAGATCCATAGCTTCTACCACTCACATGCATAATATCTAAAGTGCATTAGATCTGATCAATAAAGTCTTGTGGATCTTCATTAGGATCTGACCCGATGAAAGATGGAGGGTCCAAATTAAGGAAGTCATGTATCCTCGTGCTAGCTGCCCTATTTGCACCACCTGCACTTATAACTGGGCCTTCTTGTCTTTGACCTTAGCCAGCAATTATATAAGTCAATAGTTGTGCTGCAATTCGCAGATCCTGCACGGTGGCATCGATAGGTAGTTCTGCAGGGATTTCACTACTTTCTGGTTCATCGGGAGCTGGAGGAGTTGGAGATGTTTGGGACAGAGACTCATCATAAGCCTCATTTTGTTGTCTCACCCGAATGGTACACCAACCACCACTTTTACTTCCTTTCCTTTACCTTTGTCTTTCCTAGTTTCTAGCATACTTGTTGTACAAAACAATTTAGAGGTCAGAAAAAATCCACCTAAAATATTTGGCTATATGACACGATCTAAGGAATGTAAAGAAACTGATAAGTCCTGAATGCCACATAGCCTCCTTCTTATAGATATGGTGCACAACACATCCATAAACAAGACTCAAAATAAACATAGCTTTGTAGATTCCCTAGGATGACCGTCTGATACCACTGTTGTCACACCCAAAGTCCCATTAAGGTAGACTAGCACCCATTGCCAAAAAAGCTCGAGAGAACCAACATATAACCATGCCCTTTCTTTGAACATTATAAGGGGTTTCCATGTTTAGCATGCATTCAAGAAAGTAAACAATAATAATAAGCCAAAAGGAAATATATATTACTAGGTCGTTGGAGCCACAATGTCTAAAGTATGAGACATGACCACACTTTACTTTACATTATTTATAAAGCCTCTAGATAAGGAATAACATTTGATAAGGGTCAGGAGTGGTCGTGCCTTATGACTAACTATACAATGCAAAAATATAAGTTGTAGACACACAAAGACCGAAGCAACCTCCTCAATAACGACAACTGGGTATCCTATACTCCTACTGGGGAGATCTACTAGTGCCTGTACCTAAAGCATGAAATGTAGGTTCCCCGTAAGGGACTCCAGTATGAAATAATGTACTGAATATGTAAGGAAAGAAGTACTATATATGAACCAAGAACTTAAATGAAATCATGCACTGGTGTAAGGATAAGAGACCACCACCTTTAGTCATATTGTGGAGTCATGTACTTTATATCTTTTTTATTACTTTACCTTTTTTTGCTGTATAATTTGTGCAAAAAATATAATACAAATGACCAGCTTATTAGTGGTAAACTAATATCGGGATCGACCCATGCTATGATATCCTTTCACCCTTGGAATACCCCCGTAATATGGGATCGACCCATACTAGGTGATTCTTCCACCCCTAAGATACCACCCATCAATATGCAACTTACTTTAACTTTAATTTACTGTTGAGATAATTCTTTTGGTAGCCGTAATATTTGAGTTGTAGGACCATAAATATGGCATTTAAAATGTAAATAATCATACAATACAATAACACAATGAAAAGAGTATGTTACACAAATGAGGAAATGTGTAGGAGATGAAACAACACATGAACTTTACATAGCAAAAAAGAACTCATGTATCTTGGTATCCACGTATGTATGCAGATTTGAAAATGACTATGTATGGATGCATATTAACATGTTAAAGTGTGGAGACATGGTTACTGGTTATATTGGAGTTTGTAAGTGTGTTTATATTCCAAGGAATGATCTGGATTTCATGCCAAGTAATATGAAATCGAGTAGCCTTACATACCTCGCTGTACGATATCATTACTACCTCGAAGTAACCTCTTTTTCCACCAAATATGTATCTACAATAGAGTAGGTGACAAAACCAGTATTAATGGCGAATAAACACGTCTTTGTAGTCTAATCTCATAAATAAAATAATGCATGGGTAGCAAGCGTGTAATTATCAACCCATGTATATTCTTTCAATTTTTCCAACTCTAATAGTATTTTCTAGTACAGATTCTCCTACACATATCATGTAGAACTCGTTTAGTCCCATAAAATTCTTATGAAAACCAACAAAACACAATTCATAACAATTCTACACAACATATAAGTAGGCAACATAACTTTACATCCCTTCGCTACATTTCGATGTCAACAATCCCAAACCTGTTCCAACTTTAACTAAATTGTTCCCACCATATTTACACATACAAAGTCTCCAAAAACAGTCCAAACACAGTCCTAAAGTAGGTTGGGGCATGAAACAACAATCTTCAACCATCAGTCCATAAGTTCCTATTAAAACTACAATTAAGGTATCATAAAAGAAGTCATTTTCAAGGGGAACAAAAATTGTGCAGAAACATTTCTACATCCTTACAGAACTAAAACTAATTGAAAATAGCAACCTCCCTTCATAATTAAGCCAACCAAGAAGAGAAAAGTTTCCAAATAAATGAGAAAAGTTTACAACAATCTTTGGAATACATGTTGTCCAAAAATTCCAGTACAAGTATAACCAGCCTATTCCTCTTGTTTTTAATGAACAACCATACTAAACACATAAGTATTTTTATGTACCTTTACCTTCATAGTATAGGGCTTCTCCAAGAACACTAAAAGTTACTTGTGGCTACTTTTCAAGGTTAAGAAAGAGTAGAGAGAAAACTTTGTGAAAGCTGAAATATTTTCCAAGTTTAAAATGAATTAAAGGTTCTGCTTGTGAGCGCTTTTTAAAGGAAACTTTCTCCAACTTTCATGTGTGTGTTTTTATTAAGGTGGTAATTCAGGAGCTTGGCCTTTTCTCTTAGGCCTAAATGGGTCTCAATTGGATGGGCCTTCGCTGCCCACTTTTCCCTTTTTCCTTCACTTAGTTTGGGCCCAAATCATCAAGGGAATTGTGAATGTACTTGGGCAATTTTATTATTCATCTTGGGCTGTAAATATTGTTCATTTATGATACTAAAGCATGGGATAAAATTAAACCATTAACATGAACTTTATTCATTATCAAACTTGGACAGATTCGGCGTCGAGCCTCGTCACCGTCTACCTAGCCTATTGAAGCTAGGCACGTAGGTGACTCACCTGCTAGCTTCCTAAGTCCTATAAGCACCACATTTCTTTCACTTCATTTAAGGCCTCGATCTTCTCAATTTGACTTAAAACTTATATACACTCGCTCGTCTTAAGCGTCAGATGTACACATAGCCTTCTAGGCTGAAGTTCAAGCACTTTTTAAAATAGGTGCTGATTTGACCAAGCCATATAATATTGCATTTGCATATTACTAATATATATGAGATGTTGGGTCTTAAATAGGTAAGGATTTTTTGGATCATAGTGACTAAAGGTCCTCCTTGACACTGCAATATTCTACATTTTTGCCCTAGCAACTCTATTATTTTTACCTCATTTTTCGTTCCTCCTATTTCAAGCCTTTCTGGGTGCTTTTTTTTTTTTTTTTAGCCTTTTACCTTGCTTTTATACTTCATTTTTTCTTTTTAGCTCACAACTAAGGCATCACTTCTTTTTCTTGCACCCCATATATGATTTTCCTTTTACTTTGTATCACTAACTTCCCTCATATTTGTGTTTCATCCCTACACTAGCCATCCTCAACATAGGCTTTTGGCCTAAGTTGAGGTGCACGATATCCATCCTCAAAACTAGGGCCACTTTTGGTTGTCACCCTCAACGGAAGGACCAGGGCCAATTTTAGAATTTTTATAACTAACAATGGTAGGTTAATCAGGTGTTTTCAAAGAATAGGTACATGTTAGGCTTGAACATTAAGAAGAAGGGATATATTACAGTTTTGGTTGGTCATTTAGGCTAAGTAATTGGGCATATTCTGAATTTGTACACACAACACAGAAATCTAGCAATTTAAACTAACACTCACATGGCACTGACTACATTATCAACAAAAGATTCTAAAATCATGGTTTTCATCTCAATTTATCCTCAGTTATCAGAACAAACATTGTCACATACCTATACATGGATGGTTGTTATTTAGACTACTAAATCAAAATTTATTGCAGGAATCATTTTTTCAAACATAACACAAAAGCATGATATATGCCAGAAATATTAGTATTATATGCTACAAATACTAACTAAAAATCCTAAATATGTTGGTTCAACAAAAAGTGAATATCCACGCGGAAGAACACATGTAAGAAAAACTCAGGATCAAAATTGGGGTAGATATGGACCCAAGATATTCAGAATCCACTAAGGCCCATAACATGCCCACACACCATCAATAAAGATGTGCATTGTTCCTAATGCATAAAATCGGTGCCTAAGCACCGGTGTGTGGCTGAGTCTGACCACCCTCCTCCTATCGAGTAGTCTCTTGATTATTAGTACTTTGTTTGAAGGGCCCAGTACCGCTCATGCTCCTACAAGTCTGTCATTTCTCCTCCTCTTGTCTCGATCTTCTCAAGACAAGCTCGAGCTCCTCTTGCTCTGTAAGCCCTGTATGAAATCCTTCGACATCAGGATCATCATCCTCTATGCGAGGTCTCTTTCCATGGGAAGACTTGATAGGCTCATCAGGAGCAAAAAGATCTACCAATGGCACCGAGGGCATAGTCGCTGTAGTGCAATTGGTGCTGCTAGTGTTGCTGTCATGTTGGCACAGAGTCACTGGAACTCTATTTAATGGGCCGTCAAGTCTGATGGCTGGGCTACACTCAAGCTCTATTTTACTCTCACCTTGAAGGCGTCAATAAGAGCATCCATGATGGAGCGATGATCCTATATAGTAGCAATCATGAATGCCTACATGTGACCCTCCGAGTTTGAAATAGCCTGCTGACCCAAGGCCTAATCTAATGAACAAGCTGAGTTAATTGTGACTTACCATGACATAACTTCTGGGTGATGACCTGTATAGATACAACAGATATGTAGACAATGCCCACAGGATTAGACTATGATGACATGGCCTGTTGTGCAGGAATAAAAGTAGTAGGCCCCCTTTCCTCATCTACCTCGTGTTGTGGGGGCCTCTCCTCTGTAGCAGGAACTACAGTGGTAGTTGTGAACCCTCAGCTCGTGGTTCTAAGGTGAACATCTCCAGTATAGGAGTAAGCTATGCTTGCTGGAGTGCCACTAGGTTCTATTCAGCATTGAACAAGTTGGGATCCAAGGTACGCTGGTGATGTGCTGTAAAAATACGACACTTTTGATGCTTAAAGCATTGGATTTTGTGTGTTCTCAATGCAACTTTAGTTGTTTTTATGTGTTTCTATGTTTAGATTTGCAGGATTATAGGTTGACCATGATTTGGAAAAAATTGCATATGTTACTGGTTTTTGCTGTTGTACGAGACCTTGTACGAGCCGTAGTACATTCTATGAGTCGTAAAGGTGTTCCGTGAAGAATTCCAGTAAGGGGCCAAGTGTCTGAAGTTAATTCTATGGACACACAGATGAGTTGTGGAGCCATTTATGAGTCATAGAAGACCTTTTGTGCCTGAGGGTCAAAGAAGTGGACTTGAAGGAAATTCACCAGACGAAACTCCCTTTGCAGGTCTAAACCTCTCTACGAGTCATGATGGGGGTATCATAGAAGTGATGTACAAAATTGCAGCAGTTGATTATGAGACTCCGACTACGAGTGGTAGATGTCAGCACAAGTCGTAGAGTGCTTTTTGGAGTTTGCCGACCAGTTTTCCTAATTTGTTTTGGACTAGCTTTTAACTATTATAAGTAGCTTATTTTAGGTTATTTTTTTCATAAGTTCTAGTCAGTTCATGTCAGTTTTCAGTAGTTTTAGGTAAAGTGCTCAGAGAACTCAATATTCCAAGAGAGAAAATTGTGAGAGAGTCTTTGAAACACTTGTTCTTTAGTTACATCTTCAAGATTGTCATTTTCATTGACTTTGGATTTGCTTGTTCTTAATTCAATTGTGGAAGTATTTAATTATGTCTTCTCAATTCATAATCTCTTCATCTACACATAGCATGAGTAGTTGAATCCATAACTAGGGTTGTGGGACCATGAAGAACTAACAAAGTAAAACTGGATAATTCACAATTCTTGGAAGGTGTATATGCTTGTATTAATTAACTCTCTTTGATTGGCATGTTTTCTGATGGTGGCCAACATTAGACCCCGCCTGGTGTTACTGACTGGATGAAGGTAGTAATGAATAGAAAAAGTGATTAATAAAAAGATTTGATTAATATATTCTCATCTAATCAACAAAGCAGTGCCAAGGGGAGTGTCACAACCCAAGACTAGGGCCTAGATATGACACGGCGAATGGGAACGCTAAGGGACCCCAAAACAAGGTTCATAGCATATCAATCACACATCCTTGGTCTCGAAAGCAAAATAACAACAAGAGATATAATAAAAAAGGAAGTGGGACTATGAGATGTCATTAATAATCATAAAGTATAAAGAGTCAAGCTCTAAGCAAAAGTACATCATAATATCCAATAACACCTATAACATGGAATAGAGTGGGGGCAAAGACATTCTCCGGGCTCAACCTTATAATAACAAGTGTTCAACATAATAAAGACTCAACATAACAAGAGTAATCTAGATAGTGTTCTTGGACTTGAGGATTCACCAAAGCTTATCTCTGAAGTATTAACTCGCCACGTGGAAGATGACCAAAAGGTGCTCTACTCGCTATATGGTAATATCATATAGGCATAGAGTATGCCTTAATACGTTTGAATGTACTAAGTATGCGGGATGCAATGTAATATAGACATATGCCAACAAGTTCAAGATGCATAATCATAAGCAATTGATATTTAATCTTGATATGGCATGCATGATTAATGTTTATAATAAAACATGCTTCTAAAATAGTCAACTTGCATAGCGCATGATACATGCGTGGGAAGAGACATTAATCGACATAGGCCAAGCGAGCTCCTACTTGGAATCCAAGATTAAAATAATCGTACTTTAGTCATAACATGAGGAACTTTGTAAGAGACATGATAACATGACTTGAGTAGCTCATAAACATGTTTGACCTCCAACAGTGACCCTAACTTGCATAGTGCATGATACATGTGTGGGGAGAAACCTTAGTCGACATAGACCAAGAGAGCTACTACTTGGAATCCAAGCTTGAAATAATCGTACTTTAGTCATAACATGAGTAACTTGTAAGAGACATGATAACATGACTTGAGTAGCTCATAAACATGTTTGACCTCTAATAGTGACCCTAACTTGATCATGAAAACAGATAACAATAATACATGATCTCTTGCTTTAACATGAATGGCTCACAAGAGGTAAAAATCATAATATAGGGCTTAACTTGATACTTGCAATATCATAGATACTTTTCATAAATTCAATACATTCTTGAATGCCCTTAATCATCACGAAGTCACTTGACGTGTAAATCATGTAATAGATCATCAATAACATGAGAATTCTTGACTTGACATTTTATCAAACACATGGTGGGTTCATAATACTAGTTAAAAATCAAGAAATTCAAGGATGAAATAAGATGAGTAAACTTAATGCAAGTCAACCCACCAACATATAGTAAAGTGAGTACCTTGAAATCCTTCACAAAAACTCATGAAAGTTCGTAGTTTCATAGCTCAAAACATGCATAGTCTCAATAGTCAAAATCAATTCATGGTATATGCTTGAAATAGATAGTCATGCATAATCAATCAATTTTTCATAAAACCCCAACATAATGTATGCTCATAATTCATAATAAAAGTTACCCATAGGTAATACAACTTGGAAACATGCAATTTTCATAAAAATGAAAGTTGGGCTCCATGGGTGAAAGGGACCTAATGGATGAAACCCACATAACTTAAACCTTGAATTCTTAGAGGTGATCTTGAAGTAGACTTAGAGCTTGACATGAATCCTTGAGTTGCAAAATTGAGCTTGAAATCCTTGAATTTGAATGAGAGAATTCATAGAGTCTTAGAGGTGTTTGAGAGAGGGTTTTGTGAGATATAAATTTGAGAAATAGCTAAGTATGGGTGATTTCATATTTTAGTGGTCATGGGCCATGACTCCAATGCCCTTGGGTGCATAGGAAGAACTAAGGAAAATGTTGCACTGGTCCAACTTTGGTCCCTGACACATACCAAATGGTAGGAACATTTCACACTGCTTCGCGCCCCTGGCACGTCGCAGCCAGGGCGCAGATACTCTCTCGAGTTCAAAAATTAGTGAAAATTATTTTTTGCTACGGGTCCTCTACAATCTAGGTTATACCCATTTTCCACTCAATATTTCCCCCTAATTGAGAATATGAATTCGTATTTTCGATATCATGCATGGATTTTGAGATATATTGAAATTATTATTATGGACATTTTGAAGCACATTTTTTGGGCGTTCCAATATCTCTTTCTTGGGAATATTCGTCCCTGTTTTCAAATATCAAAGAAATAGGCATAAGAGAAGTAATCATAAAGATTTCAGTCTGACTTGAATGCAACAAATGTATTTAAACATCATTTTTGAAAATGTCAACATGAATGTCAAAAATCACCATAAACTTATTACTATGAACATGAATGCATGCAAAATAACATAAGTGCTGAATGCTAAGATTTGAAATCATCAAGAGGACTTACATTAGTACCTTCGGCTTGAGTAGAGTGAAAGAGTTATTTGTATCACTTTTTCATGACCACCTCGGCTTCCTATGTGGCACTTTCAACTTGTTGATTCCTCCGCAGGACCTTGACGGAAGCTTCATCTTTGTTACTCAACCTCTTCACTTGCGTAGCCAAAATATCCACCAGGACCTCCTCATAGGTCAAATTATCTTCTATAATACCCACAATCTCCAAGGGCACTATAGAATTAGGTCATCCACACACTTTCTCAACATGGAAACATAGAAGACCGGATGAACCATATTCATTTCCATAGGCAATTCCATCTCATATGCAACCTTCACCCACTCTCCTCAAAACTTTATAAGGAACTACAAACCTTGGGCTTAATTTTCCATTCTTGCCAAACCAGATCATACCCTTCATGAGTGAGACCTTAAAGTGAACCCAATAACCAACCTTAAACTCAAGATCTCTTCTCCTTACATCGGAGTAGGACTTTTGTCTACTTTGGACTGTTTTCAATCCTTCCCTTATCAACCTCACCTTCTCCATTAGCCTCCACGACAAAATCTGGACCTAGCAAAGCTATTTTCCACACTTCAAACCACCCAATCAGGGATCTACAATGCCTACCATATAAATCTTCAAAGGGAGCCATACTAATGATTGAGTGTTAGCTATTGTTGTAATCAAACTCAATAAGTGGAAGGTGTTCATGCCAACTACCTTTAAACTCCAAAACACATGCTCTAAACATATCCTCAAGAGTTATGATAGTCCTCTCGTGTTGAGCATCCATTTGAGGATGAAAGGTTGTGGTAAGCTTAACATTGGTACCAAGTCCTCTTTGGAAGAACCTCAAAAAGTGAGAAGTGAATTGAGCACCACGATCCGAAATGATAGACAAGGGCAACCTATGTAATCTAACCAACTCATGAATGTACAACTTGGCATAATCTTCGGCACCATATGTGGTTTTGATCTATAGGAAGCGAGCCGATTTTGTCATTCTATCCACAACAACCCAAATAGAGTCAAAATGTTTCCTAGTCTTGGGCTACCCAACCACGAAATCCATGTTAATCTCTTCCCACTTCCAAGTAGGAATCTCTATGTCTTGGGCTAGGCCACCCGACCTTTGATGTTCAACCTTCACTTGTTTGCAATTGTGATATCCGGATATGAACTTGGCAATATCTCTCTTCATACCACCCCAATAAATACACCTCCCTCAAGTCTCTATACATCTTTGGAGAATCGTGCTGAATGGAATAGGAAGAATTATGGGCCTTCTTCAAGATCAACTCCCTTAAGTCATCAACATTAGGCACACACAACGTACCTTGGTACCTATGGGAACCATCTCTCCCTTGGGAGAAAACCTCCACTTTACCATCTTTTTCACCTATGCCTTCGACTCTAACAATGTGGGGCCAAGATATTGTTTTGACTTTACCTCCTCAATCAAAGAAGATTTAGAATCATCAACAACCACTACACTACCATTTTCAACTTCATCCAATCTAACCCCCAATCTAATAAACTGGTGAACTTCTCAAGCCACCTCCTTACCACCGTCATCAATGTGATCTAGACTACCCATGGACACTCTACTTAATTATTGGCTTTGCCGAGATCATAATGTACACTCATATCATAATTTTTAAGGAGCTCTACCCACTTTCTTTGTCTTAAGTTAAGATCTTTTTGAGTGAACACATATTGAAGACTCTTCTGGTCGGTAAACACATCAATATGAACTACATACAACTAATGATGCCAAACTTTCAAAGCAAACACCATGGTCGCCATTTCAAGATCATGGATGGGATAATTCTTCTAATGTACCTTAAGTTGTCTAGAGGCATATCATATCACCTTGCCATTTTGCAACAAAACAAACCCAAACCAATCCTTAAGCCATCACAATATACTACAAACCCTTCCAAACTTCTGGTAGGGCGAAGATAGGAGCAAAGACAAGCTTATCTTTCAAGATTTGGAAATACTTTTAACATTCAGCGGTCCACACGAATTTTGCCTTCTTTTGGGTCAACTTTTTCAAAGGAGAAGCAATAGAAGAGAAGCATTTCACAAACCTCTGGTAGTAGCCAGCCAAACCCAAGACAATCCTAATATCTGACGGAGTCAAGGGTCTAGGCCAATTTCTAATCACCTCTGTCTTCTTAGGATCCAGCTTAATGCCATCACCCGACACCACATGCCCTAGAAAAGTAACCTCTTTCAACAAATATTCATATTTTTCATATTTAGCATACAACCTTTCCTCTCTCAAGATTTACAACACCACTCTCAAGTGATTTACATATTCTTACCCATTCCGGGAATAAATAAAGATCATCAATAAAGACCGCCACAAACTACTCAAGGTAGGGTTTAATGACCCTATTCATGAGATCCATAAATATAGCCAATGCATAAGTCAACCCAAAGGACATAACCACGAACTCAAAGTGCCCATACCTAGTCCAAAAAGTTGACTTTGGAATATCACACTCCCTCACCTTCACTTGGTGGTATCCGGATTGAAGATCAATCATAGAAAAGTGACTAACCCCTTGTAGTTGATCAAAAAGGTCATTAATCCTTGGTAGAGGGTTCTTGTTATTTATGGTAACCCTACGATAATCAGTGCAAATTCTAAGAGAACCATCAGTTTTCTTCACAAACAACACCGGTGCACCTCAATTCCGCCAAGGCCATAGAGTAAGGGGGAATGGAAATGGGTTGAGTATCAGGAAGGAGGTCTATACCAAACTCTATTTCCCTGTCGGGAGGAACACTTAGAAGCTCATCGAGAAAGACATCAAGAAACTCATTAACCATCGGAACTGACTCAATAGGAAGGACTTTGAACTCAACATCCCTAACCCTCACAAGATGATAAATGAAACCCTTCGAAATCAACTTTGGTCTTTAAGATGAGAAATGATTTTATCCTTGACCACCACATCATGACATTCCTACTTAAGGATTGGCTCATTACGGAATTGGAATTTAACCCTACGGGTCATACAATCAATAGAAGCATAATATGTATGCAACCAATCCATCCCAAGAATGACATCAAAATCCACCATATCACAAGGAAAGACTTTATGCAATATGAACATGGGACAATATCTATAGAATCTTTTATCAACAACGGATTCACCAGCGGGGGTAGACACTTCATAGGGTTCACATAACAATGCGGGGGACACATGAAGCTTTTTTGCAAAAAAAAAAGGAGTAAGGAAAAAAAGAGTGGTACCTGGGTCTATTAATGTATACACATCAAAATCAAAAACCTTTAAAATACCGGTGACAACATCGGGCACCTCATCTACCCCTTGTCTTCCTTGAAGTGCGTAGAATCTACTTTACCTTGGACCACCCCTTATTTGCCTCCTTTTGCCCTTGGACCCACTTTAGCACCTTAGCCTTGTGAACCACCATCTCTACCATTGTCTTGAGCAAGAGGACACTCAATAACCTTATGAATCACTTTATCACAACTATAGAAAGCATTAGATTTTCTCATACATGGGACACTATGGTTTCTACGACATTTTTGGCACTTAGAATTAGAGACTCCACCACCACCGCTACCACCTTGGAATCTTGGATTATCATTAGAAAATTTCTTATTAGGAGCATTCAAAGAACCTTGGCCTTGGAACTTTTGGCCTTGAGGAAACCGACCACCTTTGGAACCCTGGAAACCACCTTCAAAACAAGCCCTCTTGGACTCACCACCTCTTCCTTTTCTAGGCTTTTCCCACTCTAGTTGTTCCACATATGTCATGAAATGGGATAAATCAATATCACCTACTAACATGGTAGTAAGACAATCCTCATTAACCAAGTTAGACACTCCTGACACAAATTTATTCATCCTTGATCTTGGTTCGGCAACCGATGGTTGAGCATACTTAGAGAGCTTGTTGAACTTAAGGGAATACTCTTTCACACTCATGGAACCTTGCTAAAGGTTCATAACGTCCATCATCTTAGCCTCCCTTAGCTCGATTAGAAAGAACCGGTTGAGGAATAAAGCTTTGAACTTTTCATAAGGGATAGCATTATCATTCCCTTTCTCCAACTTCCATTGAGTAAACCAAATTTGAGCCACCCCTTTGAGTTGGTAGGCCGCCAACTTTGCCTTTTCCTCCGAATTGACCCCCATGATGGATAACACCTTGTACACCTCATCTATTAACTCTTGGGGATCCTCATCTGTCTTGGACCCATGGAAATCTGGTGGATTCATTCTTGTGAAATCCCTCAATTAGAAGACGGAATGGGAGCATGCGGGTCTTGGGCCACTTGTCTAATTTGGTTGGTCATAGCATGAGCTAACATTGAAATAGAATCTCAGAACTCATCTTCGGCTACCCGTCCACCTTGAGGAACTTGAGGAGTGGGAGGGGCCTGTTGCTCAATGGGTGTAGCTCTCCTTAGTCTCCCTATTGCAATCGACATGATCTAGAAGAGCAAAGAGCATTCGTTAGAGGGAAAGCCTTACACTTGAATCTAAATAATGATATAGACCATGAAGAAGTGAAACATTTCCTAAAACGCCTTATAGCCTCCCATTCGTAGTTGCGGCATGCTTCACAACCATGAATAAGACTCTAATTTGTTAGATTTCATGGACCGTTAACAACATAGTGCTTTGATACAAAGTTTTCCACAACCCAAGCCTAGGCCTAGATGTGAAACGGAGAATGAGAACCCAAAGGGACCCCAACCAAGCCCCATAGCATATCAATCACATCCTTAGTCGCGGAAGCAAAATAACAACAACAAAAGATATAATAAAAAGGGATGTGGGGCTAAGGGAAGTCTTTGATAATTATAAAAGAATATAGAGTCAAGATCTTAGCATAAGTACATCATAATATTCAACAACACCCCTAACATAGAATGGAGCGGGGGCCAAGAGACTCTCCAGGCTCACTCTCAATATAACAAGTGTTCAATAAAGTAAAGTCTCAACATAACAAGAGTAATGTAGATAGTCTTATCATACTTAAGGACTCACCAAAACTTCTCTTCAAAGTATCAACCAGCCACATGGAGGATGATCAAAAGGTGCGTTGGTCCCTATATGGTAATGTCACGTAGGCATAGAGTATGCAATAGTACATTTGAATGTACTAGGTATGCCGGATACAATGCAACATAGACATAAGCCAATATATTCAAGATGCATGATCATAAGTAGTGGATATATAATCTCGATGTGGCAGTTATGGTCACTGCTTATAATAAAACATGCTTGTAAAACATTTAACTTGCATAGTGCATGATACATGTGCAGGAAGAGACCTTAACCGACATAGACCAAGTGAGATGCTACTTGGAATCCAAGGCATGCCACCCCTTGGTACAGTGATTGAGGCATGTCACCCCCTCAACAAGGTGATAGAGGCATGTCACTCCTTGACAAGGTGTGGTCTACTTGCCATGGCAGCCATACAATGAAAATCTGAGGCATGTCACCCTCTCCTCAGGGTGATCGAAGCATGTCACCCCCTCGACAAGGAGTGGTATAACTAGATGGATCCACTGGAAAGAAATAAGAGGGATCATGTATAATCCCATGGTGGCACATAGTTTAGAGACTAAGACTTTACATAAGGACCCCTGGAGTCAAGCCCCCATCATAAGCCTCAATCGGTGCTAAGTCAAATTCCATGGAATACTTGAAATAATCGTACTTTAGCCATAACATGATTAAATTATAAGAGATATGATAAAATGACTTGAGTAAATCATAAATATGCTTCACCTCTAATAGTGACCCTAACTTGAACATGAAAGTAGATAACAATCATGTGATCCCTTCCTTTAACATGAATCACTCACAAGTGATTAAAATCTTGATATAGGGCTTAACTTGATACTTGCAACATCATGGATACTTTTCATGAATTCAGTGCATCCTTGAAAGCCCTTAATCATCATGAAGCCACTTGACTTGAAAATCATGTAATAGATTATCAATAACTTGAGAAATCTTTACTTGACATTTTATCAAACACATGGTGCGTTCATGATACTAGTTCAAAATCATGCAATTCAAGGTTGAAATAAGCTGAGTAAACTTTTAATGCAAATCAATCCACCAAACTTTGAGTAAAACCCTCATGTAGGGTACCTTGAAACCCTCATGTAGGGTACCTTGAAATACACCACAAAAGCTCATGATGGTTCATAGTTTCATAGCTCAAAATATGCATAGTCTCAATAGATAAAATCAATTCATGGTATAGATTGAAATAGATAGTAATGCATAATCAATCAATTTTTCTTTAAGCCCCAACATAATATATGGGCATAATTCATAATAAAAGATACCCATAGGCAATACAACTTGAAAACATGCAATTTTAATAAAAAAGGAAGGTTGGGCTCCATGGGTGAAAAAGACACAATGGATGAATCCCACATACCTTAAACCTTGAATTCTTGGAGGTGAGCTTGAAGTAGACTTAGAGCTTGAAATGAATCCTTGAGCTCCAAAGTTGAACTTGCAATCCTTGAATTTAAATAAGACAATTGATAGAGCCTTAGGGTTTTGCCACATTGATTCACCAACAATCATTTCAAACATCAATTAACTCTATTCTCAATTAAAAGGGGGGGGGGGAGATCCAAAATGACTTAGAAGAAACTAAAACTATACTAATAAAGCGAAGAGACAATCAAATTGGAGAAAAACTTGGGAAATTATATTTCCCATGACTCACTAACTCAAACCCTGGATAACACAACCTAAATTGGATCATTGCATATGGGATAGTAACTTAGGTTCTTCCAACCCTTGAGCAAAGGTGAAGGTCGAATTTCACTATGGCCCTTGGCTGACTACCATAGTGTACCAACTAACCATTACCTATTGTCCTAGTCAACCTCTCCTTGGTCGGGTTTGATTAATTAGATGAGAATACATCAATAGAATTTTTTCACCCATTTCCTTTCCCTATTCATCACTACCTTGGTCGGGATCATGATACTAGACGGGGTTTAATGTTGGCGACCATTAAATGGATAATATATGTAAATACACAACTTAAGAGGTGCATATAATTTGCATTATTTCAAGCTAGCTACGTGTCGTTCCCACAACACCCAAGTTGTGGGGGTTTAGCCACTCATAGCTTGGGAAACAACACAAACAATGAATGAAATAAAAATAGTTGAGAAATTACCCAAGGAAAATAAAGAACAATTAACCACCTTGAGTTTGGATTCGCATGGTTGGAAGTTGAAGTTGAATAGCAATTGATTCCATTCCCCAAATTGAGTCTTGAAGATAAAACCCTAGTTTTCTACTCTAAAACCTAAAGATTCTCTCTACAAAATATTCTATGTTGTGTAAAATCTGATTCTCCTCAATAGAAAACCCTAAAATATACTATTTATACTATTTACAAAAAGGTCCTTAAAAATGAGAGAATTTGGTCGGCAGCAGTTACAGCTAGGAGGTACGACTCGTAGTGTGACCTACGAGTTGTAATTATTCTTTCGTGATAAGCACTTAGCATTTTGGACTTGACCACTAGGATCCATAATATAGGTCATTGTCTGGTCCATGAATCGTATTGCTTTCTCATAATCCATGCTCGAAGTTCATGATCCAATTTTAATCAACATTGTTAATTAGTACGAGGTCCTTTTCTACAAGTCGTAGTAAGGACTATGACCCATACCCTTGGCTCGTATGGCTGAACTTCAATTTCTCATATTTTAAATTTGGAAGCTGTTAATCACTAAGGTCATCCCCTAGGACTCGTAGCATGGACTACGACTTGTAGTGGATCTCATAGGTCCTTAAATTTAACACACTTTGCTAGTTTTCCTCAAAATCAAAACAACCTGTATTTTCTACAAAAATAAAGGGAAAAAACATAAAAACCATAAAAAGTCACATTGAGAACACATAAAATCCCTTGCTTTAGGCACCAAATATGTTGTATTTTGGCAGCACATCATTCACCCATGGGTCCTTTTAGCCATGGAGCCCAACCTTTCCTTTTCATGAAAAATTGTGTGTTTTGAAGTTGTATTACATATGGGAATCTCTTATTA
This sequence comes from Solanum ossicruentum, assembly GCA_025774065.1. Lineage (NCBI taxonomy): Eukaryota > Viridiplantae > Streptophyta > Magnoliopsida > Solanales > Solanaceae > Solanum > Solanum ossicruentum. Next base: position 10,606 of record JAOTQR010104381.1, on the reverse strand, counting down.
TGGATTAGGAACATAAATCATGTTGTGGTTTTATCATGTATTGATTGATTATGCATGAATATCTATTTTAAGTTTACTCTATGGATTGATAATGTCTATTGAGACAATGCATGTTTTAAGCTATGGAACTATGAATTATCATGAGCTTTTGTAATGGATTTCAATATACCCTACATGAGGGTTTTACTACATGTTGGTGGGTTGAATTGCATTGAGTTTATTCATCTTATTTCACTTTTGAATTGCATTGTTTTGAACAAGTATCATGAACCCACCATTTGTTTGATAAAATGACATGACAAGAATTCTCAAGTTATTGATGATCTATTACATGGTTTACAAGTCAATTGACTTTATGATGATTAAGGGCTTTCAAGAATGTACTGAATTCATGAAAAGTATCCATAATTTTACAAGTATCAAGTTATGCCCTATTTCAAAAATTTTACCTCTTGTGAGCCATTCATGTTAAAGCAAGGGTTCATGTATTATTACTATCTACTCTTATGTGCAAGTTAGGCTCACTATTAGAGGTCAAGCATGTTTATGACTTACTCAAGCAATGTTCTTAAAAGCTATTCATAATATGATTAAAGTATGATAATTTCAAGTATTCTGTGGGATTAGGCTTAGCACCAATGGATGGGATGTCGGCGTGGACTATCTTCAAGGGTCCATACTAATTCCTCAAACTATGGGCCAACGTAGGATTATACTTTACTCTTGCTATTCTACTGGATCCATATGGTCCACTTTATGATCAAATACTTTCCAAAATGGGTCATGTTTCCATAAGGAGGGTTATTTGATACGAAATGGGTCATGTTCCCTTAAGGTGAATTATGGTGTACCTTGAAAAGTAGACCAGCTCTTTACTGATGATGGATAATCATCGGGAATCTAAGTTGTAGCTTGCTTGGTCTTACTCATGTCAGTTAAGGTCTCTTCCCACATATGCATGGTACATTATGCAAGTTGAATGATTTACAAGCATGTCTTATTACAAGTATTGATCATGGATGCCATATTGCATTATATATACATTGTATTTTTAGTATATTTGCTTATGTCTTTGTTGCATTGCACCCCACATACTTAGTATATTCAAAAGTACTAACGCATACTCTATTCCTACATGATATTACCATGTAGGGATCAGAGCTCCTTTTAATCATCCTCCTTCACATGGATAGCTCAGTACATCAGAGAAAAACATTGGTTAGTTTTCAAGTCCGCGCACAATATCTAAGCTACACTTGCTACGTTGATACTTCTTTATGTTGAACACTTGCTATTAAGAGGGTAAGCACGGACTGTGTCTTGGCCCTCCTTTATTCCATGTTGGAGATTTTGTTGGATACTATGATGTATTTATGCTATGAGATTAACTCTTTGTTTCTTATTGATTACCAAAGTCTTCCCTTTGTCCCGCTTCCCTTTTTATTTTATCTTGAAATGCTTATTTAGCTTCCCCGACCAAGGATGTGTGCTTGATATGCTAAGAGGCTTGTTTAGGGTCCCTTAGGGTTCCTATTCATCGTGTCACATCTAGGCTCTATGATTGGGTCATGAGAAATATGGTATCAGAGCACTAGGTTGTTTATGGTCCTCAAATTCCAACACACTGCACCAATGAGAGTCTTTTTCATGATTGTGAAGCACGCCACAACTATGACTAGGAGGCTATGAGGCGTTATAGGAAATGTTTCACTTTTTTATGATCTATATCATGCGGTGGAGATAATTCCCCTAATGCTTATTACTGATCCCTAACCATTATTTTTTAGATTATCTCTCAAGCTATTCAGAATAGTGGACAGGACGGTAACCATCTTTCACTTGACGGTCAACTTCCCAATGGTGACATGTCAAATACGGAGGTTCGTAATGCTCTATGCCACTTGTCAAGGGAGTGGCAAGAAGCATCAAGAAAGGTCTTTGGTAGGCACCGAAGGTTGTTTCAACTATAGCAGTGTTTGGCATACGATGAGGGATTGCCCGATGACCTCAAGTGAAAGGAGACGAAGGGCTCAATTTGAAAGTAGGCTTCCATATGCTAAGCCTGGTGGCAAGGGTTGGGTGACCCATCCTAGGTGCTCAAAATGCGGTAGAAATCATAGTGGCATATGTTTGAGGAATACGGGTGCATGCTTTGGGTGTGTCAAAATGGACCACAAGGTTGTTGATTGTCCATATGCACAAAGGAAGGGTAAAGGTTTTGGTGTTCAAGCTTCTCCTACGTGCAACAAGTATGGAATGTACCATACGGAGATTGTTTGGATGGTTTGAGTGCATGTTTTGAGTGTGGGGCAAAGGATCACAAGTCTAGACATTTCTCATAGGCTACAACAAATTTTGAGAATGCCCGTCGATGATCTAAACTATACCCCTCTAGGGGCACTAGACTTGACTTGGCGCTTCACTAGTATGTTAAATATTTTTTATCATGATATGTATGCTTTGATAGACCAGGGTGCCACTTTTTCTTTCATTACTCCTTTAGTTGCCAAAAAGCTTCATGTGAATCCCAAATAGCTGTGTGGACTTTATGAAGTGTCTACCCAAATTAGTGAGTCCATTGTTGCTAAAAGAGTCTATAAAAATTGTCCTATGTTCATATTGCATAAAGTCTTGCCTTGTGATTTTGTTAAAGTAGATATGGTGGAATTTGATGTGATTCTTCTTATGGATTTTTTACATGCATATTATGCTTCTATTGATAGTATAACCCATAGGGTTAAATTCTAATTCCCTAATGAGCCTATCCTTAAGTGGAAAAGTCGTGATGTGGTGGTTATGGGTAGGTTCATTTCTTGTCTTAAGGCGCAAAAGTTGATTTAAGGGTTGCCTTTATCATCTTGTGAGGGTTAGGGATGTCGAATCCAAAGTCCTTCTTATTAATTGTGTTTCAGTGGTCAATGAGTTTCTTCATGTCTTTCTCGATGAGTTTCTCGGTGCTACTCCCAAAAGGGAAAGACACTTTCGTACAGACCTCCTTCTGGATACACAACCCATTTCCATTTCCCCTTATTGTATGGCCCCAACAGAATTGAAGTAGTTGAAGGATCAACTGAGGGATTTGTGGGCGAAGGGTTTCATAAGGCCGAGTAAGTCATCTTGGGGTGCACCGGTGTTGTTTGTGAAGAAAAAGGATAGTTCCCTTAAAATGTTCTTTGATTACCTCCAATTTAATAGGGTTACCATAAAGAACAAGTACCCTTTACCAAGGATTGAAGACCTTTTTGATCAACTACAAGGGGCTAGTCAGTTTTGTAAGATTGTTCTTCGGTCAGGATAACACCAACTGAAGCGTAGGGAGTGTGATTTTCCCAAGATGGCTTTTCGGACTAAGTATGGGCACCTTGAATTCGTTGTTATGTCTTTTGGATTGACTAATGCACCGGCTATATATATAGATCTTATGAATAGGGTCATCAAACCTTACCTTGATATGTTTGTGGTGGTTTTTATTGATTATATATTGGTTTACTCTGGGAGTGAGGAAGAGCATGTGAATCACTTGAGGGTAGTGTTGCAAATCTTGAGGCATGAGAGGTTGTTTGTTAAATATGAAAAGTGTGACTTTTTTATTGAAAGAGGTTGATTTTCTAGGCATGTGGTGTTAGGTAATGGCATTAAGGTTATAAGAAATTGCCCTAGACCCTTGACTCCGTTGGATATTAGGAGTTTCCTAGGTTTGGCAGGTTATTATCGGAGGTTTGTGAAGGCTTTTCTTTTATTGCTTCTCCTATTGCAATGTTGACCCAAAAGAAGGCAAAATTTGTGTCGACTGATGAATGTGAATGGAATTTTCAACCGTTGAGAGATAAGCTTGTCTACTCTCTTATCTTGGCTCTACTGGAAGGGTTGGAAGGGTCTGTAGTATATTGTAATGCCTCAAGAATTGGTTTGGGTTGTGTTTTGATGCCAAATGGCAAGGTGATAGCATATGCCTCTTGGAAACTTAAGGTGCATGAGCGAAACTATCGCACCCATAATCTTGAATTGGCTGTCATGGTGTTTTCTTTAAACATTTAGCGTCACTACTTGTATGGGGTTCATGTAGATGTATTTACTGACCACAAGAGTCTCCAATAGGTGTTCACACAAGAATATCTTAAGTTGAGACAAAGAAGGTGGTTAGAGCTCCTAAAAGATTATGATATGAGTGTGTATTATCATCCTGACAAAGCTAATATTGGGGACAATGCGCTAAGTAGAGTGTCTATGCGTAGTCTAGCTCATATTGGTGATGGTGGCAAGGAGGTGGCTTGAGAAGTTCACCAATTTTCTAGGTTGGGGTTTAGGTTGGATGAATTTGAAAATGATGGTGTAGTGGTTGTTGATAGTTCTAAATTTCTTTTGATTGAGGAAGGAAAGTCAAAACAAGATGTTGACCTCTCTTTGATAGAGTTGAAGGCCTTGGTGAAGGATGATAAAGTGGAGGTTTTCTCCTAATGGAGAGATAGTGCCTTTAGGTACTAAGGTAGGTTGTGTGTGCCTAATGTTGATGACATAAGGGAGTTGATTTTGAATGAGGCTCATAATTCATCTTATTCTATTCACTCCGGTTCCATATAGATGTATAGAGACTTGGGGGAGGTGTATTCATGGGGTGGTATGAAGAGGATATTGCCAAATTCATATCCGCATGTCACAATTATCAACAAGTGAAATCCGAGCACCAAAAGCTGGGTGGCCTATCCCAAGATATAAAAATTCCTACTTAGAATTTTGAAGAGGTTAACATGGATTTCGTGGTTGGGTCGCCTAAGAGTAGGAGACACTTTGACTCTATTTTGGTCGTTGTGGATAGAATGACAAAGTCGTCTCACTTTCTACCGGTCAAAACCACTTATGGTGCCGAACTTTATGCCAAGTTGTATATTCATGAGTTGGTAAGGTGTGCCCTTGTCTATCATTTTGGATCGTCGTGCTCAATTCACTTCTCACTTTTGGAGGTCTTTACAAATAGGATTTTGTTCCAAAGTCAAGCTTAGCACGGCTTTTCATGGTCAAACGGATGGCCAAGCCAAAAGTACTATAAACACTCTTGAGGATATGCTTAAAGCTTGTGTTTTGGAGTTTAGGGGTAGTTGGGATGAACATCTTCTACTTATTGAGTTTGCTTTCAAAAATAGCTACCACTCTAGGTCCAGATTTCGTTATGGAAGTCTTGGAGATGGTGAGGTTGATAAGGGAGAGGTTGAAGACAACCCAAAGTAGACAAAAGTCCTACTCCAATGTGTGAAGAAGAGATCTTTTGTTTAATGATGGTGATTGGGTTTACTTGAAAGTCTCACCCATGTAGGGTGTGGTTCGATTTGGCAAATAAGGGAAATTGAGCCCAAGGTTTGTGGGTCCTAACAGATTGAGGTGAGTTTATAAGGTTGCATAGGAGTTGGACTTTCCTATAGAGATGAATATGGTTCATTCAGTCTTCCATGTGTCCATGTTGAAGAAGTGTGAGGGTGACCCAAGTGCTATAGTGCCCTTAGAGGTTGTGGGTGTTGTAGAAGATAATTTGACCTATGAGAAGCTCTCAGTGGAGATTTTGGATAGACAAGTAAAGAGGTTAAGAAACAAAGATGTAGCTTCCATCAATGTCCCTTGGAGCAATCAACAAGTTGAAAGTGCCACATAGGAAGCCGAGGCAGACATCAAAAAGCATTACCGATATCTCTTCCACTCTACTGAAGCCAAAGGTATGATTTCAAGTCTTAAATTTCAGCCCTCATGTCATTTTTCATGCATTAATGTTTATGGTAACAAGCTTATGGTGATGTTTGTATATTCATGTTGAGATTTTTGAAAATGATGTTTAACTGCATTTGTAGGGTTCATGTCAGGCTAAAATCTTCATAATTACTTCTCCCATGCATGTTTACTTGACATCAGGGACGAATGTTCCCAAGGGGAAGATATTGAAATGCCCCTCATGTGCTTCGGAATGCCCCATAATTGTAATTTCCATATTTCTCAAAATCGGTGCATGATTTCAAAAATCTGACTTCATATTCTCGATCAAGGGGCAAAATTGAGTGGGGGTTGGGTATTACCTAGATTTTAGAGGACCCCTAGAGAAAAATAATTTTCGCTAATTTTTTGTGATCTAGTGTCTGCTGCACCTTGGCAGCGACACACCAGGGGCGCAGGCTAGTATATTATACATTTTGCATATGGTCTTGATGCACCATGAGTGTGGACCAATGTATTATTTTCTTGATTTTTCAAATTCGTCCAAGGGCATTGGGGTATGATGTGTTGTCAAATTACAACACATTTGGTTCTTAAAACGAGGGATTTTGCAAGTTCTTAATGCGACTTTTTATGGTTTTTATGTGTTTTTATGTTGTTATTGCAGGAAAGATAGGTTGGCATTATTTTATGAAAAAATTACAGATTTTGCTAAAGTGCAGGACATATGAGCCATCCTACGAGTCATTGACCAAGCCACGAGTCATAAGGTGCTCTCGTAGCAAGAAACAGTGAGAAAAATGAGGAATCTTCTAAGTGGAGGTCAACCCTCTGAGGCCACTATATGGGTCGTAGGTCTCACTACGACTCATATAGGTAGGTGTCATGACCCAAGGCCAAGGCCTAGACGTGACCTGACGAATGAGGGACCCGAAGGAACCCCAAACAAGCCGCTTATCTTATCATTACAGATCATTATTCACGGAAGCATTTACATGACTTACGAAAGTAGAAATAGGGCAATGTGAGTAAGGAAAAGTATTCATAACATTATAATCAAGAGACAAAAGAGTCAAAGCTAATATCATAGATACATAGCATGTCCAATAACACCTCTACTACATAGGTAGAGCAGGAGCCAAGACAAGGACACCGAGCTCACCCTCATAGCTAAAGTAAACAATAAAGAAGAGTGTCTCAACACATAATAAGAGAAAAATAGACTAAGGTCCCTGAAATGGAGGACTCACCAACTGACTTGGGTATTACCGAACTAGCCACGTGGAGGAGGAGGATGATCAACTTTTCCACTAGTTCCTACATGGTGATATCATGTAGGCAAGAGTATGCGTTAGTACATTTGAATGTACTAAGAATTTAGGATGCAATGAAACAAGAGATAAGTAACATAATCGATATGCATAATTTAAGCAATTAACTAACATATAACAAGATGACATATATGTGTGATGCTTGTAGCAAAGGCATGCTTCATATATTACAAACGTGTCTGAAAATGGACCATACTATGGTGGATTGTTGCACCGTACCACCCATGGTGATTGAGGTACAAACCTCTCAATAGGTTACCATAGTACAAACCCGTTGATGGGTTGGAGGATGGTCACACCCTACCTCCCATGGTACCAAGGTACAAACCCCTTGATAGGTTAGAGGATGGAAAAACCCTACCTCCCATGGTGCCAAGGTACAAACACCTTGGAAGGTTAGAGGATGGTCACACCCTACGACCCATGATGATTGAGGCATAGATCTCAATTATCTATGGTAAATTTAACACTATATAGAGAAATACCATATACATACTTTCCTTCTATCATCATCATAACATCATATAAATGCTCTTATTTCATCATAATAACATAAGACATGCATTGAGCCTTCAATTCCTCAAGAAACCATAATCGGACATTTTATCAAACACTAGGGGGGTGTGTATTACTAACGTAAAACCATGTAATTCAAGAGTGAAAACATGCAAGAGTATCCATTGCAAATCCATGAATCAACACCTTGCAACAACCTCAAGCAGTATACATCAAAACCCCTTCTAAAATCTTACAATAGATCCAAGATTTTTAGCTTAAAACATAGCAAAACAATCACCAATTCATATTGCTTTAACATAGTTCATAAACACGTTAATACTAGTAAACCCATTTCCAAAATCAAACTTAAATCATGCAAGTTGATAAAAAAGGAGGTTACGGTACCATGGGTTAAAGGACCCAATGGTTGAAACCCATATACCTTAGCTTTGGAGAATCTCTTGATGAAGATATAAAATGGAGACTTGAAGCTTGAGGAAAATCCTTAGTTCCGAATGAGGGTTCGAGACTTGAACTTATGAGTGAAAAATTTTGCCAAGTGTTTGAGTGAGTATTGGGGAATATTTAGAATGATATGAGGGTAAAAAATGGTTAAGTGTAGGCATTTTCACGTTTGAGAACACTTAAGCCCAAGACCCAAAATCCTTGGACAGTGACAGAAATAACATGACAAAATTACTTAGAAAAATAGTTGCGCCAGTGACACGCAAATGTTATTGGAATTAGCCACCTCGAAATTTGAAATTGTGAATCGAAAATCGCTCTAAAATCAAGTTAGACCTTTTCCCACTAAATTTGACCCCATGAACAAGACTATGAGTTAAATTTTTGATATCACGCACATATTTTGAGATATATGCAAATTATGATTTCGGGCACTTCTGAGGCACCTTTTCGGGCAGTTTTTGGGATCGTTTCAACATCTTCCCCTTGGGAACATTCATCCCTGAATGGCAAAGAAACATATATGACTAGTGTAAACATGACAAATTCAGCCCATATAGAGATGCAATAATGCACTTGAACACCATTTCAAAAAATTTCATCATATGGGTAAAATCGTCATGAATTTATCAATTTCAACATGAACATATGCATTGACATAGGGGCTGAAACATAAGGCTTGGAATCATGAAAGGACTTAACATGTTATCATAAGCTTGAATAGAATGAAAAAGATAAGCATATTGCTTTCCCATGTCCGCTCCACGAGAGACTCTTTTGACTAAACAAACCTCCCGAAGAGGCTTAACGAACACCACATCCTTATCAATCAGTCTTCACTCATATTCACATAACTTCTCCACCTGAACTTCTCATAAGTCAACTCATCCATCACAACATCCACAACTTCAAGGAGTTCTATAGCACTAGAGTCACCAACACATCCCTTCAACCTAGAAGCCGAAAAAAACTGTACGAACCACAACCATAACCAAAGGCAATTCCCATTCGTATGCAACGTCAGTAACTTTCCTCAACATTCTATGAAGATTCACAAACCAGAAATTTAATCAATTGAATATGATCATCCCAACTACTCATGATCTCCATTACACAAGCCCTAAGCATATCCTCAAGCCATCTCACAAACTCATGAATGTACAATTTAGCATTCTTTCGGCACCATGAGTAATCTTAACCAATAAAAGTGAACCAACTTCGTCATCCTATCAACCACACCCCAAATAGAATCAAAACACTTGCTAGTCTTGGGTAATCTAACCACAAAATCCATGTTAATCTCGTCCTACTTCTAAGTAGGGATCTCTATGTCTTTGGTTAGGCCACCGACCGTTGATGCTCGGCTTTAACTTGTTGACAACTATGACAACCGGAAATAAATTGGCAATTCCCTTCTTCATGCCTCCCTACCAAGATAGATCTCTCAAATCTCTATACATTTGATAGAACCGGGGTAAATAGAATAAGAAGAATTATGGGCTTCATCAAGGATCTTTCCCACCAAGCTATCAATGCAAGCTACACACAACCTACCTAGGTACTATCAATGCAAGCTACACACAACCTACCTAGCTACCTAAGGGCACCATCTCCCTCTTGGGAGAAAACTTCCACCTTGCCCACTTTCACCAAGACCTTCAATTCAAACAATACGGGATCAAGGTCTTGATTTACTCTTTACCTCATCAACCAATGAGGATTTAGAACCCTCAACAACAACACCCCCAATATAAACCTCTTTCAATCTAACCCCCAATCTGGCCCACCGGTGGACCTACCTAGTCACCTCCATGCTACCATCATCAACATGAACAAGGCTAACCATAGGTACCCTACTCAAAGCATCCGCCACAATATTTGTCTTACCAGGATGATAATGCATACTCATATCATAATCCTTAAGAAGTTCTAACAACCTCCTTTGTCTCAAGGTAAGACCCCTTGAGTGAATACATATTAAAAACTCTAGTGAACAGTAATGACACCAACCTGCACCCCATACAAGCAATGACGTCAAATATTCAAAGCAAAAGCCCTGACGGCCAACTCAAGGTCAAAGATAAGATAATCCTTCTCATGCATCTCAAATTATCTAAAAGTATAAACTTCCACCTAACCATCTTTCATCATCACACAACTCAAACCAATCCGGTTGACATCACAACACACAACAAACCCTTCTGGTAGAGACAAGATAGGAGCGGGCACAAACTTATCCTTTAAAGTTGGAAAATCTTTTCACACTCAATGATTCATACAAACATAGCCTTCTTTTAGGTCAGCTTAGTCATGGGGAAGCAATAGAAGAGAACCCATTCACAAACCTCCAGTGGTAACCTGCTAAGTCCAAGAGACCCCTAATATCGAATGGAGTCAATAGTCTAGCCCAATTTCTATTCAAACACACCTCCTTAAGATCAATCTCCCCTGATGCCACATGACCTAGAGAGGTAACCTCCCTTAACCACATCTCACACTTCACATACTTAGCATACAACTTCTCTTACCCTAAGATTGGTAACACTACCCCCCTGCCCCCCCCCCCCCCCCCCCCCCCCCCCCCCCCTCGCAACCACCCCCCCCAACACCACTCC
>JAOTQR010104342.1:23798-69502 GCA_025774065.1 Solanum ossicruentum | reverse complement strand
TGGTATGTAAAAGAGCGGCTAATGATCTACGTCAACTAGCTAGTTTGGAAGTTCACCTTTTTGAAACTTCAAATGAAAGGGTTGTTGTGCACAATACTAAGGAGTCTTCATTGGTAATGGAGGTGAAAGAAAAACAGTTCGAGGATCCTGTTTTACGATGACTTAAAGACAAGGTGAGTCATGGTATGATAAAGTGCTTTGAACTTACACAAAATGGAGTACTTTATAGCTAAAATAGATTATGTGTGCCTGATATTAATAGATTAAGAAAGAGGATAATGGAAGAAGCCTATAATTACAGATATTGCATCCATCCAGGATCAACTAAGATGTATCATGACTTTAAGGGAATGTTTTGGTGGGGAGGCATGAAAAAGGACCTTCCGAAATTTGTGGCTCAATGTCCAACCAACAAGTGAAAGTAGAATAGCCAAATTCAGGAGGTTATATGCAATGTATAGAGCTTCCAACATGAAAATGGGATATGATCAATATGGATTTTATTATCGAGTTACCTCGCTCATTTCAGAAGTTTGACTTCATATGGGTAATAGTTGACAGACTCATAAAGTCAGCACACTTCTTGCTAATCAGGATGATTATACAACTAAAGAGTATGTCAAGCTATATAGATAGTTAGGCTATATGGAGTCCCAATCTCCATTATATCTGGCCGAGGGGCTCAATTCACTGCAAAGTTTTGGAAGTCCTTCTAAAGGAGTTTAGGGACACAAGTGAATTTGAGTACAACATTCCACCTTCAGACAGACGGTCAACCTGAGCGCACTATTCAAACACTTGAAGATATGTTGTGCGCTTATGCATTAGACTTTAAAGGTAGTTGGGTGGACCAGTTGCCACTTATTGAATTTGCCTATAATAATAGCTACCACTCAAGTATCAAGATGGCATTTTATGAAGCTTTGTATGGAAGGAAATGTAGGTCACAATTGGACGGTTTGAAGTGGGTGAAACTACCTTGCTTGGGCCAGATGTAGTACAATAAGCCGTGAAAAAAGTTATGGTAATACAACTGCGGCTAGAAACAGCCTAAAGTCATCAAAAATCAAATGTGGATAGTAGAAGGAGAGGACCAGAGTTTTCAGTAGGGGATTGGGTATTCTTAAAGGTAACCCTAATGAAAAGGGTTAGGAGGTTTGGTAAGAAAGGGAAAATGAGCCCACATTACATAGGGCCATATCAAATTATTAAGAAGTTCAGGCCGGTTGTATATGAACTAGAACTACCCCAAGAGCTTTCAATGGTTCATCCTGTTTTTCATGTCTCAATGCTTCGAAAATACATAGGTAACCCATTCTGTATTACTCCTACTGAAGATGTACAGGTCACAGAATATCTCACATATAAAGAGGTACCAATTCCTATTCTAGATCATTAAGTAGCTAAGAAATAAAAAAATAGCTTCAACAAAAGTACTTTGGAGAAACCAGCAAGCAGAAGGGATAACATGGGAGGCCAAGGTCGTGATGAAATCAAAATACCCTTGCTAAGCTAAAGAGGAAGTCCAACATGCAGAATTGGGACACTAATAGGTACGTGTGATTGAATACTTAGTGTGTTGTCAAAAGTTTGTGTAAGTAAATGTTTAAACTTAGTTAAGCTATCCAATTATGCTAATATTTGAGGATGAAATGCTCTTAAGAGGGGGGGGGGATGTAACACCCCACATCATATAGTACTAGTACTATGCAAATGAAACATGATATGACTTTTCAAATTAGCATAAATTTTTAAAAGTTCTTGAATCTCAAACTAGAGGGCAATATGTATGTCTAATACTGAAGACAGTGGAGTATAAATAAGTTTTAAGACAAATTGAGGAGATCACAACCATAAATGAGGTGAAAGAAGTGAGGTTCTTATAGGACTTATGAAGCTAGTAGGTGGGTTACCTACATGCTTAGCTTAAATATGTTAGCTAAACGGAGATGAGGCCTGATGCCAAATCTGTCCAAGTCCGATAATGAATAAAGTCCGTGTTAAGAGTGTAACTTTATCCCATGTTTTAGCACCATAAATGGAAAATATTTTTAGCCTAAGAATAGTAGAGAAAGGGTTAAAGTACAACACAACTCACTTGGTGAAGTGGGCCAGAACTAAGTAAGGAGAAAAGGAAAAAGTGGGCAGCCAAGGCCCAACGAATTTGAACCCAATAAGACCCAAGTGAAAGGGGCAAGAAGCTGCATCACCAGCTTAATAAGGTAAGGCTAAAATGCCTTAGTAAGTCAGCCAAAATGCCCCTTTAAAAAGGATTTAAAACAGCTCCCTTAAGCCATTTTAATTTGGATAAAAACTATTTACTTTTCTTGGTTATTCTTGCTCTCATTCAACGTATGAAAAGTTGCCCTCACAACCTTACAAGGGCTCCTCAAGCAAGACTAAACGTTGAAGTTGAAGGTAAGTAATAATACTTATGTACATAATATGGTTTATTTATGAAAAACAAGAAGTATATGCTAGTTATGCTTGCGCTTGAAATTTGGACAGCATGTGTCCTAAGGATTGTTGTGCACTTTTCTTGTTACTTGAGAGGCTTTTCTCTTCTTGGTTGTCTGAGTTATAAAGTAAGACATATGTTCCTAACAAGGTTTATTTTGTTAGTGATGTAACCAGGCTGCTACACCTTATTTACAGCCCGCAAGTGTGAGTTCTTATATGATATTATAATTGTGTTCTTAGTACGAACTTTTGGGCCGGTGGTTGGGAATTGTTGCTGCATAACCTCTATCTATTTTGGAACTATTTTTGGACTGTTTTAAGGCTGATTGTATGTGTAAGTATGTTATATGCAGTTTGGTTGAAGTTAAAACAGATTCGGGATTGTTGTCGTCAAAATGTAGCGAGACGAAGTAATATTATTCCACCTACTTATGTGTTATGTAGAGTTGTTATGTGTTGTGCTTGTGGGATGTTATAAGATAAAATGGCACTGAAACAGACTACACATTGTATGTATATGAAAAAATATATTAGAAAATATGATTAGAGGAGAAAAGGTTGAAAGAATATGCTCGGGTTTATAATTATACGCTTGTTGCCGGCGTATTATTTTTTTTATGAGATTAGGCTGCCAAGATGTATCTATTGGCTGCTAATGCTAGTTTTATCACCTACTATGTTATATATAAATATTTGGAGAAAGGGAAGCCTATCTCGTGGTAATAGCGTGTTCGTACAACGAGGTATGTAAAGCTACTCGATTTCGTATTACTTGGCATGAAATCTAGATTCTTCCTTGGTACATAAAGGCTCTTACCTACTTCGACGTAACAAAAGACCATGTCTCTACTCTTTCACATATTCATTTGCTCCCATACATAGTCACTTGAAATCCTGCATACATACTTGGATATCAAGATACACGAGTTGGTTCTACTAAGTAAAGTTCATGTGTTGTTCAACCTCCTATGCACTTCATTATTTGTGTAATCTACTCCTTTCATTATGGTGTTGTCTTTTGCGATTATTTTCGTGTGATAGGCTGTATCTACAGTCCTACAATTCCAATATTATGACCATCAAAATAAGCATCTCAAAAGTAATTGAAAGATAAAGTATATTGCCTGTTGATGGGTGGTAACCCAATCGGTGGAAGAATCACCTAGCCAGGGACGATCCTATTAGAGGGGGTAGCCCAAGAGGTGAAAGGGAAAGCCTAGACAGGGCCAATCTCTATATAGATTTACCACTGATCAGCTGGTGATTTGTATTACATATTGTGCACAGATTATACAATAAAGGTAAAGTAATAAAAAGAGCATAGAGTAAAGGATCCCCTTAGTATAACTACAGGTAGTCTCTTATTCTACACTAGTGCATAGTTTCATTTGAGTTGTTACTTCATATACAATATTTCCTGCCTTACATATTCAGTACATTATCTCATATTGACGACCCTAATGGGGGGCCTGTAATTCATGCTGCAGGTATAGGTGCTAGTAGATCTCGCCAGTAGAAGTATAGGGTATCCAGCTGCTGTTACCAAGCTCCAGGTTGCTTCGGAGCTTTGTGTTTCTAGAGCTTATATTTTTTATTGCATAGTTGGTTGAGGCGGGGCCTATACCGACCCTTATCAGATACTTTTCCTTATATAGAGGCTTTGTAGACTATGTAAATTAAGTATGATCATGTCTCATACTTTAGACAACATGGCCCCAACGACCTAGCCATATACATTTCCTTTTGCCTTATTATTACTGTTTACTTTCTTAAAGGCATGTTGAATGTACAAATCGCTTATATTTGCATAGAAAGCGCATGGATATAGGTTGGTTCTCCCGAGCCTTATTGGCAATGGGTACCAGTCCGCCTTAACGGGACTTAGGGCATGACAACATTTCCTAAAATGTCTCATAGCCTCTTACTCATATTTGTGGTGCATAACACAACCATAAATAAGAATCTAATCGATGCGTTGTGTTGGATACCGTGGATCTATCAACCTAGTACTCTGATACCATTTTTGTCACAATCCAAGCCCAGGGCATAGATGTGACCGGTGAAAGGAGAGCCCGAAGGGACCCAAAACAGGCCTCATAGCATATCATTACACATCCTTGGTCGTGAAAGCAATGTAAAACAACTTAAGAAATAGAAACAAGGAGAATTGGGACTAAGGGAGAGAGAGAGAGAGAAAGAGAGATTTATACTTAAATAACTTGAATATCATACGTGAGTCAAAGCTCAAGCATAATACATAACATGTCCAACAACACCTCTACTACATAGATAGGAGAGGGGGCCAACATGAGCAATCGGGCTCACCCTCATAGTTAATACATACATAAAGGAAAGATAGTCTTAGAAAATAGTATAAGAGGATAGTCATTGTCCCCAGAATGGAGGACTCACCTAAGGTTAACTTGAACAGTCCATCTAGCCACAATAAGAATCAATGGGAGCTCCGGTCCTACATGGTAACATCATGTAGACATAAATTATGCGTTAGTACATTTAAATGTACTAAGTATGTGGGATGCAATGCAACAATGGATAGGCTTCATAATCAAAATGCATACAATAGACAATAAGCATAGTGTAGCAAAATGGAAAGTATATTAAATGCATAAGTAAAATGTGCTTACGTAACTCATATTCATATAAGATATCATATGTGAAGAATATACCAAGTTAGATGTCCATGGTATAAAGGCTTTGGGGCTAGTGATGGTAGCACCCATCACCCTAGTGTGTGAGGTAGAAACCCCTCATCAAGGGTAGTAATGATTGCACCCATCACCCTAGTGTGTCAGGTTAATACTACTCATAAAGGTTGGTGATGATAACACCCATCACCCTAGTGTGTGAGGTATTAACCCCTCATCAAGGTTAGTGATGATAGCACCCCCTAGTTTGTGAGGTATTAACGCCTCATCAAGATTAGTGATGATAATACCTATCACCCTAGTGATTGTGATATTAACCCCTCAACTAGGTTAGTGATGAGAGCACCCATCACCCTAGTAGTTGAGACATTAACCCCTCAACTAGGCTGCCAGATTGGGAATGGTCTAATACAACATTTCATATATAATTCATCATGTACATAAGCTCATTTCATCATCATATAGTCATTCATATCATATCTTAAGATTTGGACCTTCAATTCCACAAGAAACCCTAGCCGGACATTTTATCAAACACTTGGCGGGTGTGTAACAGGGGTAAAAGACCATGCAATTTAGAGATGAAATCATGTAATAAAATACATTGTTAAACCATCAATCAACACATTGCAACACCCTCAAGACATACACATCAAAACCCTTCATCAATTTCAACATTAGATTCAAGATTTAGAGTTAAAAACATGCTAAAACAACCATACTTTAATGAACTAAAATCACTGTGCAGTAAATTTCCATTTATACAAGACCCATATGTAAAATTAACTTTAAATCATGTAATATTAGTAAAAAGGAGACTTATGCACCATGGGTGGAAGGACCCAATAGTTCAACAACACATACCTTAGCTTTTGAGAAGTTCTTGAAGAAGACTTTAATGGAGACTTGGAGCTTGAGTGAGATCCTTGAAGAAATCCTTAAGATTGGTGAAGAAATCCTTAGGGTGAAATATGAGCCTAAGTGTTTGAGTGAGTATTGGGGAATGATTAGGATGATATGAGGGTGAAATAAGGCTAAGTATAAGTATTTTTAAGTGTGGGAACCCTTAGACCGAAACATTTAAAATAGGCACCAAAAAACACATGGGCGTATCGCGGAGGTAAAACGATAGCCACTATATTACATTTTCTACACGAACGAGTTCCACAAAAATAGGCATAACTTCTTCATTCGAACTCGAGATGAGGTGAACCAAGTGCGTTGGAAAGCTAATTCAAACAATTTTATGTTGGTAGGTCGTGGCCCACCTAGTTTTTTTTGTGATAAGAGATATGCCCCTTCAAATTTGACCCTCCTAAATAGCATTCTTTGTGATTTTTGGACTTTGATACGGTTGCTGAAAAATTCGGATTAGACCCATTTTCCACTTAATTTGACTGCCTAAACAAGATTATGAAGTTGGATTGTCAAAATAACGAATATATTTGTAGATATATGAAAATTACAATTTCGGGTACTTCCGAGGCACATTTTCGAGAACTTTTTGGGGTTGTTTCAGATAAGAGTAGGGGCCAAGACAAACAACTAGGATCACCCTGATAGTCAACGTATACATAAAGGAAAGATAGTCTTAGAACATATTATGAGATCATAAGCAATGTCCCATAATGGAGGACTCACCAACAAGCTTGAGTGAAAGCGTACTTGCCACGTGCATGGAGATGCTCAAGTAGGGCTCTGGTTCCTTTATGGTGACATCATGTAGGCGTACAATATGTGTTAGTACGTTTGAATATATTAAGTATGTAGGATGCAATGCAACAAGTGATAAGTACCATGGGCAAAATGCATAACATAGGCAATGAATAAGCATATAGCAATATGGCATATATGAATGACGCTTGAAGTAAACCATGCTTATATCGAACATAATCCATGTATAAGGAGAGACCACTTTAGTGAATATCCAAGTCATACCACCTCCTAGAGAGGCGCATGAGGTACAACCACCATTATATGGTTGATGAGGTACAAACCCCCTAACATGGTTGATGAGGTACAAACCCCCCCCCCCTAACATGGTTATCAAGGTACAAACCCCTCAAGATGGTTGCTCAGGCCTGCCACCTCCCAAGCGAGGCGATCGAGGTACAAACCCCTCAACATGGTTACTCGGGCCTACAACCTCCCGAGTAAGGCTTGGTCATTTTCCCCACACTATAGAGATAATATCATATAAATACATTCCTTTCATTATCATATAGTCATTCAACTTAGAAGGCATGCGTTGGACCTTCAATTACATAAGAAAACTATAACCAAACATTTTTTCGAACACTTGGTGGCTGTGTAATACTAGTGTAGGACCATGCAATTCAAGAGTGGAATCATGCTAGAAAATCCAATATAAAAGCTTCAATAGGTACTCAGTAACACCCTAAAATAATATACGTCAAAAGCCTTCATCAAATCTCACCATAGATCTTAGATTCATAGCTCAAAACATACTAAACAATCACAATTTCATGAAACCCCAATATAGTGCACAATGAAATTTATAATACATAAGACCCATGAGTAAATCAACTTCAAATCATGCAAGTTTGGATATAAGAAAGATTGGGTATCATGGGTGAAAGGAACCCATGAAAGAAACCCACATACCTTAGCTTTGGAGAATCCTTGAAGAAGATTGGAGATGGAGACTTGAAGCTCGAATGAGAACCTTAAGATCCGATGACTTTTGGGACTTGATTTTGGAGTGAAATTTGATTCTAAATGTTTGAATGAGTATTGGGAAATGTCTTGGATGATATGAGGGTGAAATATGACTAGGTATAAGTATTTTTACGCATGGGAGGACTTTAGTCCAAGACCCATAAGCCTTCGACCGAGATAAAAATTACTACCAAAAAAATACATAGGTCCACATCTGGTCCGCGACGTGGACCTATCGTGGAGGTAAGATTTACACAAGTCAACGACGGTTGTGCGTCGCGGTACCATTGCGGATAGATTCTAGAAATTGAAATTTTAGGAAAATGAAATTACGATTCACTTGCTCTAAAATCAGGGGTAGATCCATTTCCCACTCAATTTGAC
This sequence comes from Solanum ossicruentum, assembly GCA_025774065.1. Taxonomy (NCBI): domain Eukaryota; kingdom Viridiplantae; phylum Streptophyta; class Magnoliopsida; order Solanales; family Solanaceae; genus Solanum; species Solanum ossicruentum. The sequence goes on along the minus strand of JAOTQR010104342.1, from coordinate 61,313 downwards.
CCCCTGAACAAGAATATGAAGTTGGATTTTCGATATCACACATGGATTTTGAGATATATGGAAATTACAATTTTGGGCATTTCCGAGGCACATTTCTGGGCACTTTTTGGAGTCGTTTCAATATCTTCCCTTGGAAGCATTCGTCACCGAATATCAAAGAAAAATATATGAGAGACATAAACATAACGATTTCAGCCCACATAAGGATGCCAAAATGCACTTAAACATCATTTCAAAAATGTCAATATAAGTGTAAAGTTAGTATGAACTTGTCAATTTAAACAAGAATGCATGCAAATGTCATGGGCTGAACTTAGACTTGAAATCACATAGGGGACTTAGATTGGTACCTTAGGCTTGAGAGGAGTGGAAAAGATAAGGATATTGCCTTTACATGTTCGCTTCAGACTCCCATGTAGCACTTTCAACTTTTTGAAGCCATATCCTTGTTCCTCATCCTCTTCACATGTCTATCTAAAATTTGAACTGGAACATCTTCATAGATCAAATTGTCTTCAACAATACCCACTACATCAAGGTGCACAATAACATTAAGTTCTCCCACAATTTCCTCAATATGATACATTAAAGACCGGATGAAGCAAATCCATCTCACTTGGCAATTCCAATTCATAAGCTACCTTGCAAATCCTTCTCATTACCCAACAAGGACCCACATATCTTGGACTCAACTTTCCCTTCTTATGAAAACGAACCACACCCTTCATGGGTGACACCTTCAAATAAACCCAATCACTAACCTTGAATTCAAGATCCCTTCTCCTCACATCGACATAGAAATTTTGACGACTTTGGGCCTTCTTCAACCATTCCCTAATCATCCTAACCTTCTCAAGAGCCCTCATAACCAGATCTGGTCCCAACATAGCCACCTCTCCATCTTCAAACCACCCAACCGGTGATCTACAATGTCTAATATAGAGAGCCTCAAGAGGAGACATACCGATGATAGTTATTGTTGTATGTAAACTCAATCAATGGAAGATGATCATCCCAACTACCCTTAAGCTCTAACACACAATACCTAAGCATGTCCTCAAGTGTTTGGATAGTTCTTTCGGCGTGGCGATTCATTTGAGGGTGAAAGGTTGTACTAAGTTTAACCTTTGTACCAAGACCCCTTTGAGAAGACCTCCTAAAATACAAAGTAAATTGAGCACCACGATCCAATATGATGGATAAAAGAACCCCATGCAATCTCACAAAGTCATGGATGTACAACCTAGCATAATCTTTATCCCTATATGTGGTTTTAACGGTTAGAAAATGAGCGGATTTCATCATCTTATCAACCACAATCCAAATAGAATCAAAACCCTTTCTAGTCTTGGGCAGTCCAACTACAAAATCCATATTAATCTCTTCCAACATCCAAGTAGGAACCTTTATGTCTTGGGTTATACCACCCGTCCTTTGATGTTCAGCTTTGACTGTTGGCAACCATGACAACTAGAAACAAATTTGGCAATGTCTTTCTTTATGCCTCCCCACCAGTACACCTCTCTCAAATCTTTATACATCTTAGTAGAATTAGGGTGAATAGAATAGGAAGAACCATGAGCCTTATCAAGAATCCTCTCTCTCAAGCTATCAACACAAGACACACATAACCTACCTTGGTATCTAAGGGTACCATCTCCCCCCTGGGAGAAACCACCCACCTTCGCATCATTAACTAAGGACTTCAATTATAACAAGGAGTATCAAGGTCTTGTTTAGCTTTCACCTCCTCAACCAATGAAGATTTTTAACCATCAACAATAACACCAACATCATTATCAACCTCTTCCAACCTAACTCCCAACCTAGCCAATCGATGGACCTCTCTAGCCACCTCCTTATCACCACCATCAAAATTAGCTAGGCTACCCATAGACACCTACTTAAGGCATCCGAGACAACATTAGCCTTACCTGGATGATAATACACACTCATATCATAGTCCGTATGAACCATTTTCTTTGCCTCAAGTTAGATCTTTTTGAGTGAAGACATATTAGAGATTCTTATGATCGGTAAACACATCAACATGCACCCCATACAAATAATGATGCCAAATCTTTAATGCAAAAACCATGGTGGCTAGTTCAAGATAATGAGTAGGATAATTCTTTTCATGCACTTTGAGTTGCCTTGAAGCGTAGGCTGTCAACTTACCATTTTGCATTAGAACACAACTGAATACATCTCTAGAAGCATCATAATACACAATAAATCCTTCTAGCCCTTTCGATAGTGACAAAATAGGAGCAAACACAAGCTTATGTTTCAATGTTTGGAAACTCCTCTGATGCTCATTAGTCCACACAAACTTACCCTTCTTTTAAGTCAACTTTGTCATGGGAGAAGCAATAAAAGAGAACCTATTCATCAACCTTCGATATTAACCCGCTAAGCCCAAGAAGCTCCTAATATCCAACAGGGTCAATGGTCTAGGCAAATTTCTAATTACATCCATCTTTGTAAGATCCACCTTAATACCATCCCCTGACACCACATGACCTAGGAAGGAAACTTCCTTCAACTAAAATTCGCACTTCTCATATTTAGCATACAACTTCTCCTCCCTCAATCTTTGCAACACTACCCTCAAATGAGGAACATGCTCCTCCACACTACAAGAATAGATCAAAATATCATCAATGAAGACCATAACAAACGAATCAAGGTAGTGTTTTAAGACCCTATTCATAAGATCCATGAAGATAACTGGTGCATTGGTCAACCCAAATGACATGACAACAAGCTCATAATGCCAATACCTAGTCCGGAGCTGTCTTAGGAATATGACACTCCCTCACCTTTGCTTGATGATACCTAGGTCGAAGATCAATCTTAGAGAAGTGGCTAGCCCCTTGCAATTGGTCAAACAAATAATCTATTCCTGGAAGAGGATACCTATTCTTGATGGTGACCCTATTAAGTTATAGATAGTCAATGCAGATTCTAAGGGACCCATCCTTCTTTTTCACAAACAACATAGGTGCACCCCCAAGGTGATTGGCTAGGCCTAATAAAACTCTTCTCCAACAAGTCTCTCAATTGTTCCTTCAACTCCGCCGGGGTCATATGGTAAGGGGGAATAGAAATCGGTTAAGTATTGGGAAGGAGGTTTATACCAAAATCTATTTCCTTTTTGGAAGGGACACCGGGAACGTCATTTCGAAAGACATCAAGGAACTTATTCACAACCTGAATCGACTTTATGGAAGGACCCTGGACTCCACATCCCTTGCCCTCACAAGATGATAGAGACACCCCTTAGAGATTAACTTACGGGCTTTAATGCAAGAAATGAACCTAACCTTGACCCCCATATTATGACTCTTCCACTCAAAAACAGGTTCATTTGGAAACTGGAACTTGAACCTACGGGTTTGACATTCAATAGAGGCATAGCATGCATACAACCAATCCATCCCAAGAATGACATCAAAATAAACTGTATCCAACTCAACCAGATCACAAGGAAATACTTTATACAAGATGCAAATGGGACAATTTCTTTAAACCTTCCTAGCCATAATAAATGCACCAATAGGAGTAGATACCTGATATGACTCACACTACAATTGGGGCTCAACATGGAACTTTTTGGCAACAAAGGGGGTAACCAAAGAAAGATTAGCACCCATATAAATCAATACATACACATCAAAATCAAAGACTTTTAACATAACGGTGATGATATTAGGAACCTCCTCAACCCCTTGCCTCCCTTGGAGTGCATAGAATCGATTATGCCTTGGAGCATCACCTTGTTGACCACCTCTTCCCCAAAGAATTGTATTAGCACCTTGTGGACGAACCTCCTTACCCTTGTTATGATTTCAAGGGAAATCCATCACCTTATTCCTAACTTCCCCACAATCATAACAATCATTAGTATCCCCTCAAGCACTGGCCACTATGACCCTTACCACATTTTGAACACCCACCATTAGGAACCATACCTCCAACACCTTGGGCCCTTGCAAAGTCATTGGCAACCCTCTTTTGAAATGCATGAGAAAACCTTTGGCCTTGATAGAACTAGCCACCCTTTTGACTATGGAACTTTTCTTAAAAACAACCTCTCTTGTCCTCATGACCCCTTCTCTTCCTCAATTTCTCCTCTTCCATTTATTTGGCATAGGTTATAAAATGGGACAAATCCATGGAACTAATCAACATAGCAAATCGGCACTCCTCACTCACTAAGTCAGAAACACTCATCACAAATTTATTCATTCTAGACCTTGAGTCGGCCACCAAGTATGGAGCATATCTTGAAAGTTGATTGAACTTGAGGGCGTACTCGTTGACACTCATAGATCCTTGTTTCAAGTTCATCAACTCCCCCAATTTAGCTTCCCTAAGCTCAATAGGGAAGAACTAATTATGAAAGACTGCCTTGAACTCTTCCTAAAGAGCCACATTATTGACTCCCTTCTCCTCCTTTCATTGATCAAACCATAATTGTGCTACCCCCTTGAGTTGGTAAGTCGCCAACTCCTCCTTCTATTCCGATCTAACACCCATAATAGCCAAAACCTTGTAGACCTCATCAATGAACCCTTGAGGGTCCTCTACCACCTTCGGCCCATAGAATTTTGGTGGATTCATCCTCATGAAGTCTTTCACCCGAGATGCCGGTGTAGGAGCATGAGGGGCTTGGGCCTCTTACTTGGCTTGGTTAGGCACAACTTGTGCAAGTAAAGTGAGAGCATCCCAGAGCTCACCATGAACCGGTTGTTCTTTGGGAGTGCAGACTCTTCTTCCTCTTGTTTTAGGCATGATCTAGCATCACAAAGGACAATCGTTAGGGGGGAAAACCTTACGTCAACTTATATAGCACAATATAGAGTAAAAAGAAAGGAAACATTTACTAAATGCCTCATAGCCTATTGCTAATAATTGTGGTGCACAACACAACCATGAACAAGGCTCTAATTGACGAAGTGTGTTGGACTCCAAGGATCTAATTACCTAGTGCTCTAATACAAAGTTTGTCATGATGCAAGCCTAGGGCCTAGATGCGACAAGGTGTAAGGGGAACCTGAACAGACACCAAGCAAGCAACTTAACACATGATTATACATCTTTAGTTGCAAAGGTAATAAAATAGCAAGAAAAGAGCAGAAATAGGTATAACTGAGGATAAGGGACATCATTCATATCATAACAACAAGATTTAAGAGAGAGCCAAAGCTTATAACATTACATATGACATGTCTAAGAACACCTCTACTACATAAATAAGAGCGTGGTCCAAGACAAGCAACCGGGCTCACCCTTATAGTCAACATTTACACAAAAGAAAAATAGTCCTAGAACATTGCACGAGATCATAAGTAACATCCCCTAAATAGAGGACTTAACAACAAGCTTGAGTGAAATCGTACTAGCCACTTGGATAGAGATGCTCAAGCGGGGCTCCGGTTCCTACATGGTGATATCATGTAGCAATAGAGTGTGCATTATTACGTTTGAATTTAGAAAGTATATAGGATGCAATGCAGCAAGTGATAAGCACCATAGGCAAAATGCATAACATAGGCAATGAATAAACATATAGCAATATGGCATGTAGGAATGATGCTTGAAATAAACTATGCTTATATTGAACATAATCCATATGTAAGGAGAGACCACTTTAGTAAATATCCAAGGCCTACCACCTCCTTGGAGAGGCACATATGGTACAAACCCCATCATGTGGTTGATGAGGTACAAACCCCAACATGGTTGATGAGGTACAAACCCTTCTCCCAACATGGTTATACAAGTAGAAACCCCTCAACATGGTTGCAAGATCCTACCACCTCCCGAGCAAGGTGATCGAGATATGAACCCCTCAGCACGGTTACCCAAGCCTATAACCTCCCGAGTGAGGATTGGTCATTTTATTCACACTATAGAGATAATATCATATACATATATTCCTTTCATCATCATATATTCTTTCAACTCATAAGACATGCATTGGACCTTTAATTCCTTAAGAAAACGATAACCAAAAATTTTATTGAACACTTGGAGGGTGTGTAATGTTAGTATAAAACTATGCAATTAAAGAGTGGAATCATGCTAGAAAATCTAGCATAAAAGCTTTAATAGATACTTGGTAACACACTAAAACAATATATATCAAAGCCCTTCATCAAATCTCAACATAGATTTTAGAGTGATAACTAAAAACATGCTAAATAGTCACAATTTCATGAAATATCAACATAGTGTGCAGTCAAATTCATAATACATAAAATACATGAGTAAATCAACTTTAAATCATGCAAGTTTGGTTAAAAGAAAACTTAGGTATCATGGGTGAAAGGAACCTATGGAAAAAACCCATGCACCTTAACTTTGGAGAATCCTTGAAGAAGATTGGAAATAGAGACTTGAAGCTTGAATGAGAACCTTAAGGTCCGAAAGAGTTTTGGGACTTGATTTTGGAGTGAAATATGAGTCTAAGTGTTTGAATGGGACTGGGAAACATCTTGGATGATATGAGGGTGAAATATGGCAAAGTATAAGTATTTTCATACATGGCAGGGCTTGATCCCAAGACCCAAAAGCCTTGGACCATGATAAAAATCACTGACAACAAAATACGTAGGTCCACATCTGGTCCATAAATCAGACCTATCGTGGAGGAAAGATTTACATAGGTTTGCGATGGCTGCGCATCGCGGTACCGTCATGGATTGATTCTGGAAATTGAAATTTTGGGAAAATGAAATTGCGACTCACTTGCGCTAAAATCAGGGTTAGACCTATTTTCCACTCAATTTGACCCCTGAATAAGAATATGAAGTCTGATTTTTGATATCACGTGCGAATTTTAAGATATATGAAAATTATGATTCTGGGCATTTCTTAATCAATTTTGGGCACTTTTTTGGGGTTGTTTCACCACCATATGGATAGGTGATATTAACGTGACTTGCCTCATGACTTATGCCGAACAATTAGAGGGGGAAAGTTTGAGAAAAAGGACAATGGGTGAGGCCAAGAGGGCCCATTTTGAAGGTAAATTCCAAAGTCCTAAGGGTGCCTTGTTTCATTAATACCAAGGGTCTGCTAATACTCCTAATAAAAGGTTTGCTAATGATAGCCCAAGGGTACAAAGTGGTGGTGGTGTGGTGCCTAATGCTATGCACCCAAAATATGGTAGAGGTCATAATGGCCCATGTTTGAAGGATACCAATGCTTGCTATAGTTGTGGAGAAGTGGGTCACAAGATGATTGATTGTCCTCGTAATCAACATAAGTGCAGAGATGGTTGTCTATAAGGTTGAGGTGCTAATGCAGTTCCTTTGAGGAGAGAAGGCCAACAAGATGGTTCCCCAAGGAAAAATCGGTTCTTTGCACTCCAAGGAAGACAATGGGTAGATAAGGTGCCCAATGCCATCACCGATATGTTAAAAGTCTATGATTTTGATATATATGCATTGATAGACCCAGGTGCCACTCTTTATTTTGTTACTCCTTTTGTTTCCAAAAAGTGTCATGTTGAGCTCGAATTATTGTGTGAGTCTTATGAGGTATCTACTCCTGTTGGTGCATCTATTGTTGCTAGAAAGGTCTACAGAAATTGTCCTTTTTGAATTTTGTATAAAATACTGCCTTGTGATCTTGTTAAGGAGGATTTTATGTCACTCTTGGGATGGATTACTTGCATACATGTTATTCCTCTATAATTGTAGAACCTGTAGGTCAAATTTCAATTTTCTAGTGAACCTATTCTTGAGTGTGAGATTCATGATGTGGTGATCAAGGGTAGATTCATTTCTTGCATTTAAGCCCATAAGTTGATTTCTAAGGGGTGTCTCTATCATCTTGTGAGGTTTAGGGATGTTGAGTCCAAAGTCCTCCCTATAGAGTCGGTTCCAATGGTTAGTGAGTTTCTTGATGTCTTTCCAAATGGCCTTCCTGGTGTTTCTCCCAGAGGAACTCAACCCATTTCTATTTCTCCTTACTATATGGCCCCGGCGGAGTTAAAGGAGCAATTGAGGGATTTGTTGGAGAAGGATTTTATTAAGCCTAGTCAATCACCTTGGGGTGCACTGGTGTTGTTTGTGAAGAAGAACGATGGTTCTTTTAGAATGTGTATTGATTACCAACAACTTAATAGAGTCACCATCAAAAATAAGTATCCTCTACCAATGATTGATGATTTGTTTGACCAACTTCAAGGGGCTAGTCACTTCTCTAAGATCGATCTTTGGTCCAGGAATTATCAATTGAAGGTGAGGGAATGTGACATTCCTAAGACGGCCTTCTGGACTATGTATAGGCATTATGAATTTATAGTTATGTCTTTTAGGTTGACCAATACTCCGACTATGTTCATGGATCTTTTGAATAGGGTCATTAAACCATACCTTGATTTATTTGTTGTGGTCTTCATCGATGATATTATGATCTACTTTTATAGTGAGAAGGAGCATGTGGGTCATTTGAGGGTGGTGCTACAAAAATTGAGGGAAAAGAAGTTGTATGCTAAGTATGAGAAGTGTGAATAATGGTTGAAAGCGATATCCTTTCTAGGTCATGTGGAGTCAGGGGATGGTATTAAGATAGATCCTAAAAAGATGAAAATGATTAGAAATTAGCCTAGACTTTTGATCTCGTTGGATGTTAGAAGCTTCTTGGGCTTGGCGGGTTACTACCGGAGGTTTGTTAATAGGTTCTCCTCTATTGCTTCTCCCATGCCTAAGTTAATTGAAAAGAGGATGAAATATGTTTGGACTGAGAGTGTGAAAAAAGTTTCCAAACTTTAAAGGATAAGCTTGTCTTCGCTCCTATCTTGTCTCTACCAAAAGGGTTCGAAGGGTTTGTTGTGTATTGTGATGCCTCCCAAATAGGTTTGGGTTGTGTTTTGATGAAAAATGGTAAGGTGAAAGCCTATACGTCTTGAAAAATCAAAGTTCATGAAAATAATTATCCTACTCATGATCTTGAATTGGCCGTTGCAGTATTTTCTTTGAAAAATTGGCGTCATTATTTGTCTTGAGTGCATATTGATGTTTTTACCAATCATGAGTGCATGGATGGCTGGTGTGACCACTATCAACCAGTTGAGGCATTGGTACCTCAATCACCATGAATGGTAGGGTGTGACAATCCATCATAATGTTGGTCTCTTACTGCACATGTAATATGTTCTATATAAGAATGTTTACTTCAAGTATTACTCATGTATGCCATATTGCTATATGTTCCTTTATTGCCTAATTATGTAGTTCCATTATGTTGCTTATCTATTTTTGCATTGCATCCTTCATATTTAGTACATTAACTTACTAATGCATATTCTATGGGTACATGATGTTACCATGTAGGAACCGGAGCGCTTCACGATCATCCTCATCGTCCATGAGGCTAGTATTCTCAAAGAAAGTTTGGTGAGTCCTCTACTCTGGTAGTGATAGCTCTTGTTCATATATTATGTAAAGTCTTTCTTTATCTATTTGTATGTTTTTGACTATGATGGTGAGCTCGGAAAGTTTTTTTGGCTACTGCTTAAGTCAAAGTGTAGAGGAGTTGTTGGACAAGTTATGTAATGATACTAGAAACTTGATTTTCTTTGACTCTTTGATATTTTATGATATAAAAGACTTCCCTTAGTCCTTTTACCCATATTTCTATTCTTATATTGTTGTTTAATTGCTTTCGCTACCAAGGATGTGTAATGATATGTTAAGAAGCTTGATTGGGGTCCCTTCGGGTTTCCCATTTGCCAAGTCACGTCTAGGCCCTAGACTTGGGTCGTGACATGTGGGTTTCAAACATAGGGTCCTTTCACCCATGGTGCCCAACTTTCCTTTTTATGTAAATTGCATGTTTTTTCAAGTTTGATTATCTATAGGTATCTCTTATTATGAATTTGATTATAAACTATGTTGAGGTTTCATATAATGCTGATTGTTTTAAGCATGTTTTGAGCTATGAATCTATGATCTATTATAAGATTTGATGAAGGGTTTCAATTTATCTTGCATGAGGGTGTTACCAAGGGGTGGAGGGTTGATTTACATTAAGTATTCTCACATCATTTCACTATTGAATTGCATGATTTTGAACTAGCATTACACACCTGCCAAGTGTTTGATAAAATGTCCAGTTAAGAATTCTTGAGCTATTGATGATCTATTGCATGGCCTATGAGTCAAGTGACTTTATGATGATGAAATGTATGTATATATGTGATGAATTCATGAAAGGTATCTATAGTGTTGCAAGTTGACCACACCTTGTTGAGGGGGTTATATGCCTCAACTACTTTGATGGGGGATGCTGTGTCCATCTACCATGTTGAGGGGTATATACCTTGACCACTTTGATGGGGGGTGTTATGCCTATCTATCATGCTGAGGGGTATGTACCGTGACCACTTTGATAGGGGGTGACATGCCCATCTATCATGTTGAGGGGTATGTACCTTGACCACTATGATGGGGGCTAACATGCCCATTTACCAATTGAGGGGTATATAGATCAGTCACCTTCCAAGGGGGTAACATGCCTTGGATTTCATGTACAAGTTTGCTTGGTCTGTGATGATGGTCTCTTCCTACAAATGTATTATGTTCTATATAAGCATGTTTTATTTCAAGAATTGATCATGCATGCCAGGTTGTTAGTATACTATCCTTTGCTTACGATTATGCATTTTTACTATGTTGCCTATCTCTTGTTACATTGCATCCTACATACTTAGTACATTCAAATGTGCTAACGCATACTCGATGCCAACATGATTTTACCATGTAGGAACCAAAGCACCTCTTGATCATCCTCCCCGTGACTAGTTGTGATATCTTGAAGATAAGCTTTGGTGAGTCCTCAAGTTAGGGGACACGATCTATGCTACTCTTTCTTCTATGATTTCTTTATGTTGAACTCTTGATACTGCAAGGGTGATCCCCGAAAGTGTCTTTGACCCCGCTCAAGTTTATGTCTAGAGGTGCCACTAGACAAGTGATGTTATCATGCTATGTTCTTGACAATGCATGCAAATATCCAATCAAAGAAATGCATAAAATTAGGGTTGTTTCAAGTTAACTCCTTAAGGTTCCCACAACCCCAAGCTGTGGGTGATTAGCCACTCATTGCTAGGCCGAACTCACAAACAATTAGTGAAATAAATATGGTTTAGAGATTACCCAAGAACAATGAAGACAAAACCACCTTGATTTTGATACCACAATCTTGGATTAATGGAAGTTGAATACAAGTGATTTCAAATCCCCCAAAATGGGTCTTCAAAATTAAAATACTAAAATCTACACTAAAGCCTAGAAAAGTTCTCTAAGAATATTCAAAGTTGTTATAGAATCTGTAAAGTTTCGCACTATCGTTAAAGAATCCTATTATTAACTATTTATACTATTTACAAAAAGACTCTAAAAATAAAATAGAAAATACAGCTAGCGGTAGGTACGGTTAGCAGTTACCACTCATAGGATGACTTGCGAGTCATAGTTGGGCTTTCGTAGTGAACACTTGGCATTTTGTACTTGATTACTATGATCTATTGCTATGAGTCATGGTCTAGTCTATGACTCGTAGTGTCTTCTCATAGTCCTTAGTTCTAGTTCTTGGTACAAAATTTGGCAACACTGTTTCTGGCTACGAGGCCCCCTCCTACGAGTCGTACTGAGATATACGACTTGTAGGCTGGCCTCACATAGATGACCTTCATTTTGCAAATTCCCAATTTTGAACACTGTTTCTTGCTATGAGGGCACACTATAACTCGTATCTTAGGCTACTACTTGTAGGGTGGCTCGTATGTCCTGAACTTCATCAAAATCTATAATTTTCTCCCTAAATCATATACCACAAAAGCACATAAAAACCATAAGAAGTCGCATTAAGAACATGAAAAATGCTAGGTTATAGTCATCAAATGCGTTGTAGTTTGATAGCACATCAACACCCTCAACTTAGAACTTGCTTGTCCTCAAGCGACGACTCGATCTAAATAGACATAAGAAACACATAGAAACTATCCTAATGGCATATACATCACTTAATTCCAATAAGAAACACCCATATACTCATATTCTAGACTATCAACTAGTTGAATTTGGATCACTCTAGGACTTTATAGGCTTGTAACACAGGCTCTGGGGGCTTTGGCATGTCATTTTAGATAAGTAGTGACTAAAAGCTATCCTTGAACCGCGTTTTTCAACACTTTGACCTCAACAACTTAGCCATTTTCATCATGTCCTCCCTTATTCTTCATTTTCAAGCTTTTCTGAGTGCTTTCTTTTCCTCTTTTCAGCTATGCATCATTTTCGAACTCAATTTGCTAGTCTTTTCAATTCAAGGCAACTTTTCTTTCTTTTTCTCTCACCTGGCACATGATTTCTTCTTCTTTCCTTCTTTCCACACTAATCACCTCATGTTCGTTACTACTCTCAACTTAGGCTTTTAACCTGACGTGAAGTACGCAATATCTATTCCTTAAACCAGGGCGACTTTTGGTAGCCACCCTTAACTTGGGCTTTTTTCCTCCATCAAGATTCACATGTTCAAGGATAGACTAGGGCCAATATCAAGATGTTTCACAAAACAAGGCTAGGCTAGCTAGATATCAAGAAAGAACTAGTAGATGCAAAGCTCAAACATTTGGAACAAGGGTTACACCACTACATTTGGTAGGTCATTTAGGCACAAGTGGACTAACCTAAAAAAACAATGCCTAAGATCCTTTCCTAATCAACAAAGATCTCCAGTACAATCTTAGAGTAATAAGACAAGTTCTAAACCAGTGTAAAATGCATGAATATAGCCAAATTAGCACACACACTCATGGCATAGCATACACAATCAGCATAGACTCACAGATCATCCTTCAAGCATCAACTTGCCTTCTTTTCGTAAGAACAAATATTACCAGATTACTCATATGCAAGATAACAATGGAACCAACAATCCCAAAATTTTTTGAGGCTACCTAATTTGTCAAAGCGTTTAAAAAACTATTCAAGATTATGTATATGCCAAAATTAATAATCACTATTATTAGGATTTGTGCAGGTATGACTATACTATTTTGATGATGACAAACACAAGCCAACAATAGTTTAGAGGGAACAGGTACGGCGTATGTGCACTAGTGGAGCTAAGCATAATCCGAATCGAAGTTAAAGTATTATTTATGGAAAAAAATAAATATGGAATGTGAAGAAGGAAACAACTTTGGAAAAGGACTCCTTTATGGAAAAGAATGACATGTCCATCTCAAGGAAGGAGTGCTACTTGCAAAGTCTTTAGGGTGCAATATAAATACATTCATCAACCCTTGAATACTCAACTTTTGCAATCTAAAAATGGTTAGAGCATTCAGATAAAGCATGGGCACTTGGCAAGAGCACTCAAGCAAGATCTATAGTTAGGTTTTCTTGATTGTTCAAGTCTTTTTGAAAATCTTCTTAGAGTCTTTGTTTGGTGACAAAAATTGTAAGAAGTTGTTCAGTTTTCTTATGAGAGTTATTGCTTGAGAATGGATTTGACTCGTGAGTGTTGACTGTGTTGGAAGAAGTTGTAAGTTGAACATTGCTCGTTTGAAGTTAGTGAAGTTATTGAAATCCTACGAGTTTAGGTAGTAGTTGTTTCTCCCTTGAGCAAGGAGTTTTTCCACTATAAGTTGTTTGCCTTTTGATTACTACTTTCGAAAACAAGTTAGTACTGATCGTTGAACCTGGTTCACTAGAACTTAGGGGGAACTAATACTTTCAACTATATATCGATAAATTATCTATAACAGCTAATCATGCTGGTTCAACAGAAAATAGATTCATCCACAATGAAAAAGAAACATGACAAGTAAACCTTGGGATCAAAAATAGAAAAGTTATGGACTAAAGGTTACTCAAACTTCACCCTAGTCCATAACTTCCCACACCCCACCAAAAGATGATACTTTGTCCTCAAAGTATGTGTGTATGTTTTTGTGTGTGTCTCTATCTATCTATATATACACACATAAGCTTTAAAAATATAAAAGTAAAACCAATCATCAAACAAATTAGATAAAAACCAAACATTCATAAACGTAATAACAAAACAAATTGTCTAAAGAAAACCATAATGAGAACAAAGTAGCCAAAAGCATCAATAAGGACAGTAGTTCAAAAGTATCAAACACATGGTGCTCAAGCATTGGCATCCATATGGTTTTGGGGCTCTCTATCCCCTTCGGTAGTCTGGGCTGCAGCTGTACCCAAGCTATCAACTCCTTGTGCTATTTACCACTCCTAATCTTCCTCATCGCATCAATAGCAAAGGACTCTAGCACTAACTTATCGGTAATCCGCTCCTCCAGTTCTACCATCTTATCAGCTCTCATTGGTCTCTTTTATCTCAAAGCTGCATCATCACTCTCCAGGGGCCTCTTCCTATGGGCATGCAGCCGATCATCAAATAAGTCGGTCACATCATCACCCTCTAGTGCCACCTCCGAGACTGCTATCAAGGATGCTAATTTCTTTATGAAATCGGCCTTGAACTTGGCCAACTCATCTTTCATAGTAGCCATCAATAGTTCATACACCCCTAAGCCTCCTCTGAACCCGATCCTTGAAGGCGTTGACCTGAGCATCCACCGCAACAACTCTCTGTTCTACGATATCAATAGAAAATGCTCTAGCTCTCTTCTCCAAGTCGTGTATCATCTGACGAACCCATGGCTTGATCTGGAGCATCAATCTACTTAGCTGGAGCTCCATCTTTGATCATTTGCACACTAAAGCCTGAAAAAATAGACATAAGAGGATCGTCTGCAGAGGCAACTTGAGTAGTAGAAGGTGCTGCTGCAGGTGCTATGAGGATGGCATTGCCTCGGTATCAATAACTTGAGGCAGCTTTGGTGCAACTGGAGTGGAGCTAGTGGTAGCTGGAGTCGACTCCTGAGTATGTTGCTCTAGAGGAAATGGATCAGGAATAGGAGGAAAAGCCACTCGTTATAAGGCCACCGGATTGTCATAAGCCTTAATCAGGATGGGATCCATGGTATGGAGGGCCTCTACATGTGGGTCCAAGTGGAGGGAGACACGTACTCAGGCCTCATTGTATAGCCTATGTATCAAGATGGGAAAAGGTAATGAGGTCAGATTCTGTATAGCTAACTCATGCATCTACTCCACCATAACTCTGACCCAATCTATATTATAGACAACTAAGATACTGGCTAGTAGCATAGCCTTCTCCAGAGTGATCATATTATTATGAAAATAGGCCTAATGTGTGAACGGATAATGGACCACAAAAACTTAGTTGAAAATGAAAGATGAGAATTCATGGTTAGATCGAGGTGCTTTATGAACCATGTAGGCTCAGCACCTCTCTCACAAACCTGACTAGCTATCCATCTACAGAGCTCAGTTTTCAGGTACACATTTTTCTCACTCACTGCTCATCTTCTAGATCTTATCATCATACTCTGTGGTGGAGCGTGGTAACTGTAAGTCAGTTCAAACTTCACCCTTCTGACGGTCTCCTCAGAAATATCAACCAATTGACCCCGAACTAAGACTTCTCACAACCTGGGCTGCTACATGGCTTTCTTTCACTTGGGAAGATCTCTGAAAGTAGTAGCATCATAGGCGACATAAAACTCTCGAACTAGATATAGGGAATACTTGCCCAACCTCTATAATAGCCACCTCAGTCCATGTCGGTCAATCCCCACTTCTAAGTCTGGCCAATCTCCACTTCTAAGTCTGACACCCTACTCAACCCTGAATCATTTAGCGTCGACTCCTCCTGACATTGTCGGACAGGATTTCCTTGTCCTTTTAGCTCCAACCCCTTGTTGTAAATTGCTTCCATCCCTGGGATTCTCCATCTAGTGTTTCTGGGGTTATGGAGGTGATCGACGGATCTGTCGGAGGTTGTGATTCAGTCTCCTCATGTTGGGCCTATGATGCTTCAATAGACTCGGACTCCGAGCATGATGAGCTCCTATCTGACCCATCTTCAGTACCCTTCTCCTCAGACTAGAAGGGACTAGTGTCTTCCATTGGGATCCTTACTGTCCAAGACCTTGTCTGAGGTATATTTACTACAGGGTAAATGTGCACATTCAACTCCTTGTTTGACCCTTCTGACTGATTATCATCTGATGACTCATCCCTCAATCATCGACCCAAAGCATTAATAACTTCTTTTCTACCTTTCAGAGCCATAGGACCTGAAAGTTACATTTCAAACCCATAATGAACACCATTATGTATAAACAATGAGGAATCCCATAGAAAAATAAAACAAAAACTAAGAATACACAATAAAAATTTACTGACTCAGCAACAAATTTGTAGGTACGAGACACAGGTACGACTCATAGGGCAACTTATGAGTCGTAGTCTTGGCTCGTAGTGGATAATAAAATACTTTTAAAGCACAAGGAAAGTCCTACGAGGCCCTCACTATGATTCGTACTGAACACTATGACCCATAAGTGGTTTGATATGGTAAGTGTCAAGGAACCATAGGTGTCTACTGGTCCCTATAAGGGGCCACTATGTCTCTAGGACATCCTACGAATCATAGGAAGGTCTCATAGTAGGAAGCAATAGGCACCTATAGTGCTTGTACCTATACCACAAAAATCCCAAATAATCCCAACTTAAAATAAACAGCATCGAAGCAAGATCTAAACACTATGTCAAGCACATAAAAAATCCCATTACTCAAACATGTTGACCCAAGTCAAAACTTATTCCATAAAGATCTACTCATGATCAAAATAATTAAACAACAGTTTCCAATCACTTTTAAGAAATACCCAAGAACAAACGATCCCCAAACTCACAATTATCAACACCAACACATAATCATAGGAAATTAAAGGAGTTCAAAATAAAGCCATACGATGGGTATCTCAAATGATAAATCATATTCCAAACATACCAACATCAACTCAATTCCAATCCCGAAATGAATTCACAAATTGATCAACTAAGAATCAGGCACTACAATTATATGATCAACATGTTAACATCACAATCATCCAACAAAGGTGATTTCACCATTCAAAACAACAATATGGAACTTTAATCAACCAAACCCCAATTCTCATATCTACATAAGCATATTCTTAAGGGTATTCTCAATATCATCACTAAACACATAATCATATAAAAATATACGACAATAATAACATGAGTGTCCAAAATTTAACTAAGGAAACATACCAACTGATAGAATGATAAGAAAATTTCTGCATTGAGAGTGAAATGCAATAGCCAAAACCCTATAAAAATGGACCAAGCAGAAGATCTTGTCGAAAAGTGATGTGGGTTGACAAAAAATTGGATCAGAATAGTAGAAAAGGTTTAGGGAATACCTTGGGGGGTGGGGGAAGAAATTGTTCAAAATAAGGGAAATTAGGGGTCAAATTCTTGTTGACACCTAATATATTGTTACCGGGTCAACTATAAAAATTATGTATTTTGGGGCTATGAAACCCCAACTACGAGTCGTAGGGCCTCCTACGACTCGTCGGCCTTGGTTTCATAGCAAAATGAAAACTTAGACAAATTCAGAAATCATACTGGTGCACCACAAACCCTACTTATGTTTCATAGGGAGCCTTACGAATTATAAGGTTGGCTTGTAGTGTGTATGTCAACTTTAATCAAATACTGTTTCCCTCTACAAGGCATGACTATGAGTCATAGTGTTCACTATGGCTTGTAGGCCTTATCGTAGAGACTACTTCAGAAATTATTCTTCATAGTTTCAGCACTTGATTAATACCTCAAACAAAAACTCAAAACAGACCAATCTTCAAAACAATACAACTAATTCAATATCTTAAAAATCAAAACAAACATCAATCTGCTACCTAACAATTCAAACAACCAAGATAAACACAAAATAAGCCAAAAACAAAGACGATACTTGGGTTGCCTCCCAAGAAGTGCCTTGTTTAACATCGTGCATCGACTTACTTCTCTTAAGTACTAAGACTTCCTTATAATTTGATGAGCTCTTTTCACCACCTTTGTGATCTCTCCTCCTAACCTTTTGAATATGTTCTACTTGTGCAGAAACATGTTCAACTTGGCCATCGATCCTTTGAATTACCATTGATTACTGATCAACCTTGTAATTTATCTTGATGACATCAAAACTTAATTACTTGCAACATATCCTCTTGTTTATCCATTTTCTTAATCAATTGTCCAAGCATACTCTCAATCTTAGAAGGTTTTCTGTGACATAATGTTGATGTGGTAACTTGATCCATTTGATCACACTATCCTTTCTTACACTACTAAAGCCTTCCCTTGATAATCTAATGGGGACAACTGGCTGTTCTTGAAATGACTGGTATGCTTGGCTAACCGCAGAAAATTTTTCCGTGCACTCAGTAAATTCATTAAATGGTCACCTCAAGAATGCCCAACAATCTTCTCCAAATAAAGCATCAACATGTAATTATTACTTGGGGATCAGATCTCGATAGAAGCTTACCACTAATACATCATCCGTCAGACCATAATTTTTGCTTCTTCCCCAAAAACTTTTTACCGATCCCAAGTCGCACCTAAAGACTCTCCTGGAACTCGTCAAAAGTTAGCAATCATATCTTGTTGTTGTTGCTTGTCAGGCCCTTTCTGAAAGTCCATAAGAAAGAACTTTTGCACCTCTACGCAGTTAATGCAAACATCTTGTGAAAAGATTGACCACCACTCTGCGGTATCACATTTGAGGGTCATGGGAAAGGTCTAAATAGCCACGAGATCCCAAGCTAGGTGTCATGTTCCAAGAACCCCCTCAGTGTTCATGCAAAGTTTTGTAAATGGATATGAGGGTCTTCAGACTCTTGCCCTTAAAATAGGACATGTCATTGTAATGATTCAAACAAATCACCTGTGATGATGAGCTTTGGTTCAGCCATTATGATTAACAACCAACAATTGCTTGTCCAAGGTGAATCTCACCGCATTCTCCTTGGATACCTATAAAAACAAAACAAAAGTAATATATAAGAGAATCTAGAAATTAATACTAGAATTAACTAACAGTGAAATCAAGTTTTTAAGAACCTAGCCGTATTCCCCGGCAACAGCGCAATAAATTTTGATGTTCACGCTCTAATAGTAAAATAATGGCTATGAAGTATAAACCTAACACAAGGTTATGGTAGAATCCACAGGGAATATGGGGTTGACCATATTGACTCACTACCAATCATTTCAAGCATCAATCAACTATATTCTCTAAAATGGGGTTTTTATGCAATTTCAAAGTGAAGAACAACTTAAATAGTACACTACTAATGCAAGAAGATAAACAAGTTAAGGAAAACTTGGGAATTATGTTCCCTATGATTCTATAGCTCAAATACCCTAAATAACATAACCTTAATTGAGACATCACATGCAGGATGGTAACTTAGATTCATCCAAACCTATTGTGAAGGTGAAGGTCAAATTTCACCGTAGCTCTTGGTTGGCAACCATGGTGTGCTAACTAACCATTACCCATTGTCTCAGTCAACCTCCCCTTGGTTAGTTTTGATTGATTAGATGAGAACATATCAGTTAAATCTTATCATCCACTTCCCTTTTCCTATTCATCATTACCTTGGTCAAGATCGTGCTAGTAGGTGGGGTTTGGTGTTGGCCACCACCAAACAACATTCAAAATGAAGCAATATAGACAATATATGCAAATTTCCAATCCAAGAAATGCATAAAATCTAAGTTATTTCAAGTAAACTCCTCATATTTCCTACAATCCCAAGTTATGGTTGATTAGCCACTCATGGCTAAGGCAAACTCATAAACAATGATTGGAATAAACATGGTTTAGAGATTACCCAAGAAAAATGAAGAACAAAACCACCTTGATGTTGAAACTAGAAACTTGGATTAGTGGAAGTTGAATACAAGTGATTTCAAATCCTCCAAAATTGGTCTTCAAAATTAAAATACTAAAATCTACACTAAATCCTATAAAAGTTCTCTATGAATATTTAAAGTTGTTGTAGAATTTGTAAAGTGTCAAATCTCCCTTTCAAAAACCCTATTATTAACTATTTATACTATTTACAAAAAGAACCTAAAAATAAAATAGAAAAAATAGCTAGCAACAACTATGGTTCGCAGTTACGACTTGTAGGGTAACTTACCAGTCGTAGTCGGGCTTTTGTAGTTAGCACATGGCATTTTGGAGTTGACTGCTACGATCTATTGCTACGAGTTGTAGTTTGGTGTATGACTCGTAGTGTCTTCTCGTAGTCCTCAGCTACAATTGTTGGTCCAAATTTTGGCAACACTATTCTAGCTACAAGGCTCCCTCCTACAGGTCGTAGTAAGACATACAACTCATAGGCAAGCCTCGTATAGTTAACCTTCATTTTGAAAATTCCTCATTTTGAAAACTGCTTCTTGCTATGAGGGAACACTATGACTCATAGCTTGAGCTACGACTCGTAAGGTGGCTCGTATGTCCTGAACATCATCAAAATCTGCAATTTTCTCCCAAAATCATGAGAACCTATATTCATAACAAGAACAACACAACAACATATAAGAAACATAAAAAGTCGCATTAAGAACATACAAAATCCTATATTTTAGGCATCAAATATATTGTAATTTAACAACACCTCACACGTCTAGGCTCTAGGCTTGGGTCATGATAGACATATGATGAGACGAGTCCCTTTAAGATGAGTCTAATTTGATAGATGAGATTTGGTAGGTTGATGGATCTGTTGTCTATTCTTTGGTCTTGCTTTAGATAGATATTTGACATGTGTATTTGTTATTAACTTTGATGTTGATTGATGTTTCATATTATTCTATTTGTTTTAGTTTCATTTAGCTATTTTACATACTGTAAATTCCATGTACTGACGCTATTCGGCGCTGCATCATTTTATGAGGCAAATTAAGGGATTAGAGGTCATCAACAAGCACATCATTGAGGATCTTAGACTTCAGCTCATTGGTGAGCCTCCCCTACTTCAGAAGATCCGTTGTGTTATTTATATCTTGCTTTAGAGTTAGACAATTATTAGCTTTATTTTGATTGACGTAGCCATGAGTTTGTCACTGGCACCACATGATAGTGATAGAGGCTTCATAGTCTAAAGTCAAATATTCGTTGTTAAGATGGTGAGCTAGTTCTTTATACTAGCCTTTCATTTATATTATTAATTGAGATTTGATATATGTGCCCATTTACACCTTTTATGTGTTCCGCGATTAGTAGAGTTTATTGATTGAGTGATTGTGATGATGCAAAGTGGTTCGATTGGGGACTAGCAATAGTCTCTAGTACCTATCACGCCTTTGGTACCCTCCTAGGGCGTAACAAACTTGGTATCAGAGCACGAGTTCAAATGTCCTAGGAAGTGTATGAAGCCTTGTTAAGTAGAGTCTTGTTTATGGGTGTGTTGTCAACCACACTCGATAAACAGGAGGCTATAGGACATTAGGAATTGTTTCCCTTTATTGATGTTCTAAATCATCCTATAGGGTTGTACTCCATGAAAATTCTCTTCTAATTCATGCTTTGCACGTTGTAGAATTGTGATCATGCCTCCCAGAAGAGTCGTTAGAGGTAGAGGACATGTTGCAAGATAGCAAGTCAACCCACCTGAGGCTCAAGGACTTGAGAAGCCCATGGAACAAGTTGTCCCTGTGCACGATCCCCACAAAATAAGGTCTCCTATGTTGAGCTTTGCCAGGCTATTCAAACTCTAGCCCAGGCTATCATAACACATAATGCAAAACAAAGAGTTGGTCGATAGGATGCCCATGACACTTCTAGAGTCTGGGAATTCTTGAGGATGAATTCGCCTGAGTTCACAGGCTTTGTATCAACTGAGGATCCTAAGAACTATATAGAGGAGCTTCAGAAAGTGTTCCAAGTGATGCATGTGGCTAATGCTAACAGAGTGGAACTAGATGGATATTAGCTCAAGGGTGTGGACAGACTTAGGTATGATCAATGCTAATAGAGTGGACTAGCTGATCCCTTGTGCTGACTTGGTCTATGTTTGAGGAAGCTTTCTTGGGGTTCTTCTTCCCAAGTGAGCGAAGAGAGGCAAATGTAAGAGAGTTCTTAAACTTGAAACAAGGCTGTATGACTGTGCAAGAGTATGGGCTGAAGTTTACACTACTATTTTGGTATACTCTGCACATGGTTATCGATATGAGAGGGATGGGTTGAATAGAGGGCCAAAAAGAGATGGGAAGGGAGTAATGCTTGTGAGTGATATGGATATTAGGAGACTGATGACCTTTGTACAACAAGCTGATGAGGAGAGGCAGGATGATACAGAGGATTTTAGAAGCAAGAAAGCTAAAACATCGAGCCATGAGGTTGGGAAGAAAGAAAATGGTAACTGATTTGTAGCACCATCATCTACTACTATACCTGCACCTAGAGTAAAAAATGATTAGAGGTCCCAGAATATTGGAGCTCATGTGTCTCAGTCACAAGCTAGAGTGGCTCAAGGTTCATGAGGTAAACCACCCTGTGGTACATGTGGCAAGTTACACATGGGTAAATGTCGCTAGGGTCATGAGGTATGCTACAAGTGTGGCCAAGTAGGTCACTATCAGAGAGACTGTCCACTGTGGGCTGATCGGGCTCAATCTTTTGCACCAGTCCTGCCAGCTTAGAGAAATCAGAGAGGTACTATGTCTGACACAAGCGGAGCTACAAAATGTTTATATGCTATGAGTAGTCAACATGAATAGGAGAACTTCCCAGATGTTGTGATAGGCATTATTCGAGTCTTTTCTATTGATTATAATGTTTCGATAGTTCCTGGGGCCGCATTATCTTTCGTAACTCCTGATGTGGCTAGTAGATTTGATAGAACCCCTTAGAGTCTTTATGAACCCTTTGATGTTTCTACTCCCATGGGTAAGTCTATTCGGGCTGTGAACGTCTATAGAGCTTGTATAGTGTCCATCCACCATAGGGATACTATCATTGATCTGATTGAGTTAGATACGACTGATTTTGATTTAATACTTGGCATTGATTGGCTCCAAGCCTATTATGCCTCCATTTATTGTAGATCATGAATTGTTAAGTTCTAATTTCCAAATAAGCTGGTTCTAGAGTGGATAGGTGATTCTTTAGCACCTAAAGGAAAGTTTATCTCCTATCTTAGAGCCAGAAAGGTGATTGTTAAGGTTTGTATCTACCACTTTGTGAGAGTTAAATATGATGATGCTAAGTCTCCTACACTTGAGTCAGTCCCAATTGTATATGAGTTTTCAAAAGTGTTTCCTGAGGATCTGCCTGGAGTCCCTCCTGATAGGGAGATTGACTTTGGGATTGATGTTCTTCCTGATACCCAACCTATCTTAATTCCACATTATAGGATGGCCCCACTGAGTTGAAAGAATTGAAAGAACAATTGAAAGATTTGATAGGGAAGGTCTTCTTAAGGCCAAGTGTTTCTCCATGGGGTGCTCCTATCCTATTCCTGCAAAAAGAAATATGGGTCTCTCAGAATGCGCAATGACTATAGACAACTGAACAAGTTCACAGTAAAGAATAAAGATCCTCTCCTAAGGACAAATTATTTGTTTGGCCAACTTCAGGGTGCCTTTTGTTTCTCAAAGATAGACCTCAGATCTAGCTACTATCAGTTGAAAGTGAGGGAATGTGATATTCCAAAGACAACCTTAAGGACTAGATATAGCCATTTTGAGTTTTTAATGTATCTTGATATATTTGTGATTGTATTCATTGACACATTTTGGTCTGTTAAAGAAATGAATAGGGGCATGCAAACCACCTCAGAATTTTCCTCCAAACACTTGAGGACCATGAGTTGTATACAAAATTCTAAAAAATATGAATTATGGCTTAAGTCTGTACTTTCCTTGGTAGTATTTTCTCCGGTGATGGTATTCAAGTAAATACTCAAAAGATCGAAGTGGTTAAGAACTAGCCCAGACCGACCTCTCCAACTAACATAAGAAGTTTCTTAGGGTTGGCAGGCTATTGCAACAGTTTTTTTGAGGGATTTCCTTCCCTATCCACACCATTGACTAAGTTGACTCAGAAAAAGTCAAGTTTCAGTGGTCCAACGAATGTGAGAAGCGTTTCCAAGAGTTGAAAACTAGAATGACTATTGCACCCATTTTAACCTTGCCTGATGGGAGGGAAGATTTTGTAATCTATTGTGATGCCTCGAGAGTTGGGTTGGAATGTGTGCTGATGTAAAGAGGGAAGGTGATAGCATATGCTTCCAGACAACTTAAGATCCATGAGAGGAAATATCTAACCCATGACCTTGAGTTGGCAGTAGTGGTGTTTGCACTTAAAATCTAGCACCACTACTTGTATGGAGTGCATGTGGATGTGTTCATTGACCACAAGAGCTTGCAGTATATCTTCAATTAGAAAGAGCTCAACTTGAGACAGAGAAAATCATTGAAATTGCTCAAGGACTATGACATGAATACCTCTACAATCTAGGTAAAGCTAACATTGTTGTTGACACTCTTAGCAGGTTGTCAATGGGTAGGACAACCCATATTGAGGAAAGAGAGGAGTTAGCAAAAGAAGTGCATTGATTGAGAGTTCAACTCGAGGAGAATGATGAGGGAGGAATTAATGTTTAGTATAGGTATGTATTATCCTTAGTGGCAGAGGTGAAAGAAAAGAAAGATTGATATCCTATCATACTCCAACTGAATGAGGCTATCCACAAACAAAAAGTGGTGGCTTTCTCTAAAGGGGGACATGGGGTGTTAAGATACCAAAGTAGATTGTGTGTTCCAGATGTTGATGGTATTCGAGATAAAATCATGGTTAAAGCTCCTAGCACTAGATAATCGATTCATCCTAGCTTTACCAACATATACCATGACTTGAGAGAAGTCTATTGGTGGAAAGGAATTAAGAGGGATGTTGTTGAATTTGTTTCAAAGTGCCCGAATTGTCAGCAAGTAAACGTTCAGTATCAAAGTCCAAAGAACTTTGATATTCTTAAATGGAAGTGGGAGATGATCAATATGGACTTTATTGCTAGTCTACCAAGGTCTCAAAAGTAACATGGTTTAATAGGGGTGATTGTGGATAGGATGACCAAATCGGCTCACTTCTTAGCAGTTAAGATAACTAACACTGCGGAGAAGTATGCCAAGTTGTACATCCAAGAGATTGTAAGGTTGCATGGAGTTCCCTTGTCCATCATCTCGGACAGAGGAGCTTAATTCACCTCTTAATTTTGGAAATCATTCTAGAAATGATTGGGTACTAAAATGAATTTAAGCATAGCCTTTCATCCACAGATAGATGGTCAGACAGAGCGTACAATTTAGACGCTAGAGGATATGTTAAGAGCCTGTGTTATTGATTTATAAGGAAATTGGGATGATCACCCACCATTTATTGAATTTGTATATAACAATATTTATCATGCAAGCATTCAGATGGCTCCCTATGAAGCTTTATATGGGATGAGATGTAGATCACCAATTGGGTGGTTCAGGGTTGGAGAAGCAGAGTCAAGGGAGCTTGATCTTATCCACCAATGAATGGAGATGGTTAAGGTCATTAAAGAAATATTAAAGACTACACAGAGTTGCCATAAATCCTACACCGATATGAGGAGAGGGAGTTAGAGTTTGAAGTAAATGATTGGGTATATTTGAAAGTGTCACCTATGAAAGGTTTCATGAGATCTAGAAAGAAGGGTAAATTATTTCCACACTATATTGGACCTTATCAGATTGTGAAGAGGATTGGGAAGGTTGCTTATCAATTAGAGTTTCCTTCCGAGTTAGATGGAATCCACCCAGCGTTCCACGTGATGATTTTTAAGAAATGTTAGGGACATCCTAACTTGGTGATCCCTGTGGAGAGAATTGGAGTGAAGAATAGCTTGACCTACGATGAAATTTTGGTTAAAATCCTTGATCATCAGATTTGCAAGTTGAGAACCAAAGGGATAGCCTCAATTAAAGTCCTGTGGAGAAATAAATTCATTGAGGAGGCCACATGGGAAGCTGAGGAAGAGATGAAAGCTAAATATCTGCACCTATTCATGCCAAATGATGAGAATGTTGATGGTAATATCCTTACCCTTAACTAAATTGATTGTTCTTTTTTTCTTGAATAGATTGTCTATTCTTGAGTTCGAATAAAATTGATGATGATTAAGATAGAGTCGAGATTGATAGATAGATGTGAATGTTGAGTTGAGTTTGATTCTATTCAATGATATCCACCTTTAATCATTATTTGTGGACAAATAATCCCAAGGGGGAGATGATGTAACACCCGATAAAATTATCAAAATATTCCTAGAGTAGAGACGTGCGCGTAATATGTCTTCTCATGCTTTCTTTGTGAATTTGAGATCGAATGTACAATTAGCGTGGAAAATTGAGTGAGAAAATGATCTCATTCAGATTTTAGAGCAATCAGACAGAAATATTATTTTTGGATCCAAAACAAAAAATAGTGGTTGTGTGCACCCAAGGCACGACGCTCCAAGGATACAAACATGCCTTTGATTTTTTTTAAATTTTTTATGGAAATTTAAAACTCGTTCTAAAAAGTTTTGGAAAGACTTTACATAGGTGCAAGCCCAGTCCACGATGCAGACTGGGCATTTTTCAGAATGAACTTTTTCTTTTTAATTTGAGGGGCATTTCGATCAATTCTCAGCTCATCCTAAACTCATAACATGAACAATTAGATTTTTTTGATGTGTACATAAGGTATTAAACCTCATTCTAACTCCTTTTTAATTCACTGAAAATTTAGGGCTTGAGAGAGAAGAAAGAAGAATGTAAGATTGAAGAATTCAAGAGGATTCTTGAGAGCTTGATTGTTGATAGCTTCATCACAAGTATGTAAGGCTAAATTAAAAGCATGAGATTGATCTCTCATGTGTCCCAAAGATGGTCGTAGAAGAGAATTGAAAGTTCATGAGTGTACATACATGATTTATTTATTATTTTCTTGAAAAAATTATATTCATTACATATATTTTTATATGTTGATGATCATCTTAAACATGTTTTCTTTAATTGATACCTTTAATGAGTTATTGCATAAACCATATATGTTAACTCTTAAAAGCATGCATGAAAGAAGATACGAATTGTCTAGAGCGCTAATTGAGAATGTCGATTGTTATTATGATTGAGATGAGAGAAAGATGACGAATTGATAGACCTTAAAAGTCCCCTGAGTCTTCCCAAATGAACTTTAATGAATTGTCCATTCGATTGTTCCCTAATGATTGTTCTAAGCCTTGAGCTATTGATTTAGAGGTTGATTGATGAGGTGATTATAGTCTCTATGAGACTAAATGAAAGATAGCGCCTCCACGAGGCTGATTGAGATAGTTTGATTGGAATAGATTATCTTATGAGCATTGAGTCGTAGGAGGAGTATCGAGCATCAAAAGAGTAAGAGTTAATCCAACTCGCACTCATCAAACTATGTAGCCAAACGTAGGTGAGAATTTGAACCATCACATTACATTTTGGTTCTCTCATGATAGAGTCCCTGAAATAATAGAGGACTTGTTTGATTGGTTTGTGTTCCTAGTGGATTCGGTTCATTCCCTTCTTGGAAAGTATGGAACAACCTTGGTATGAAGAAAGCATACAGTCTGTACACCTTGGTACGGATCATAAAGCCATCTGCATGGGTGCCAATATCAAATTTTCTAAGTATGGAATTTCATTGGCTAACTTTTCAAAAGAATCAATAGAAGGATAAAATTTAAGATGTCATAACTATTATCACAAAATGAATTGGGTATCCCATAACCTATCAAATTAAAGTTCTTTGGATTAGCTTTCCAACACATCTGGTTTCACCTCATTCCGAGTTCGGATCAAGAAGTTATGCCTATTTTCGTAAAGCCCATCTGTTTAGTATTTTCTGAGTTTTGGAGGTTCACGGTCCATCTGACCTTATATTGGACCGTTAGACTTGTGACCATGTACAAACCGTGAGACCTTCTTGCGGGACCTCTTGCAAGAAATTTATTCTACTTGTTTAATAGTTTTTTTGGTAATTATGGATACTCCTATTCCTATGCTATCCTTAGAAATTCAAATGACCTAAACTCTATTTTCCTCATTCAAATTAACTCTTGCACTTAGAATTATTTCAACTCTTGCTTACGAACTCCGCTAAAAGACTAGTAGAGAATTAGCTTGGTATTCAAGGAAGGACTTTAATTTCATCAAATGCTTCTTATTTCTTCTTTGTTAGCTGAGATAAGTCATTTCTGATTCATGGTTCCTTTTAACCATGAAGACCCAACTCTTTTCAATTGATTTTTATGAAATTTTAGCTTACATTGAATATGAGTGTCGAAGATTATTATTTATTAAATTCAATTGATGTATGGCCTATGTTTATTTATTGATTTTAAAGTTATTTAAGCCCTAAAATGATGAATTGCATTGAAGTTATGAAGATATGAATGTGCATGTCCCCTTTAAAGCTTTATTTGAGCATGAGTAATCTATATTATGATTTAAATGTGAATTTCCCTTATGAATTTACTTGAATTTCATATTGTACTGTTGATTTAAGATTGAATCTCTATTGTCTATGCTATTTCTCATCTTATTCATGGCATATGCATACATGACTATGATTTTCATGAAGTTTATGATCTGTGCTAAGTCCAATGATGATGATGATTATGTTTTAAAATAAAGTATGGCTATGACAAGAATGTGATCACATAAATGTCAACGATTATGGCATTTTGAGAAAATGATGGGTGTTTACACCAAATGTTTATGTTTATGGAGCATCGATTGATGTTGGAGACAGGGTGGGCTATCCCAAAGGGTCCATACTCCTTTCTTATGAAGGTGCTCAAAGGAGCACAAAATTGAGTATGGAGGCAAGATGGGCTATCCCCAAGGGTCCATATCCATTCTCATATCTATATACTTAATGGAGCCATTCGATCTTATACATGAAAATATAACATAAAGTATGTTTGGATTTTAAGCCTAAGTATGCATGATTATAAAATGTGATTTGACCTTAAAACCTAATTATGCATCTAAATGCTTTGAAAGTCTTACGCCTCATTTACTAATATGTATGTATGTATGTATATATATATATATATATATATATATATGTGTGTGTGTGTGTGTGTGTGTATGTGTATTTTGATGGGATAATGACCTAGCACCGATTTGATTAGATGTAGGGTGGGCTATCCCCAAGGGTCCATACTCCTTTCTCTTGAACTATGTGCCCAACATAGGTATGTTTATGCCCCTTTATGGATGATGAATGATTATGGATCACCTTTGGCAAGTAGATCACATCTTTGTCTGCTGTAGGGTAGATGACAGAGTTCCAAGTTATAGCTCACTTGGTCTTATGTCTGTTATGATCCCATCCTTGTTATATATGAAGTATTTTCGCATTCATACATCATGCACCTCATAGCATGTTGCTATTATATTCCTTCTCATATACTTCTTTCTATATATGTGCCATTGTCATCTAACATTGAATACAGGTTTGATAGTCATATGCATTGTATGCCCGCATACTTAGTACATTCAAATATACTAATACATACTTTTGCCTACATGATCTAACCATGTAGGGATCAGAAATGACCTTTATCCACTATTCAACGGCTAGATCAGATCTTAAGATACTTGTTGTGGTGAGTCCTATCTTCCAAGGAAAAACCACCATCCTTCTACCTATGGTGCTTTTGCTTATATTATTTACTTTGAGGGTGAGCCCGTAATATTTCTTGGCCCCCATCCTATCTTTTGACTAGAGGCATTTGTTGGACATCTTGTAGACTCTTATACGAATATATGCTATGTGTTGTATTTGGAGCTTATGATTATAGTTACCTATTGAACTAGTTATATGGATTGATTATGAGTATTATGATATTGGATTCACATTGTGATGTGAAAGATCCTAGGTCCTGCTTTGCCCCATAGTGTGATTCACACTTACCCTCCTGTTAGTAATTATATGCTACGTGACATGTGAATCGATGTTAATCCCTATCCCGATAACATTCCCATAGCCTCAGTCCTACTTTCTCATCCATTAGAACTATGTGTTTACTATTTCATGTATGCTTTCAAACTGATGATGTGTGGATAGATGCTATGAGGCTTGTTTGTGGACTTCCAGATTCCTATTTTCCATGTTACTCCTAGACCCTAGGTCTGGGTCGTGATAGACAACCAAGACAATGGTATAGTGGGTCAAAGAACTCCATAGCAAAAGATGTTGGTCAGATCATTGATAATTTTGGAAACCCAAGTAGTGATTCTAGTAACCAGAACTTGTCTTCTTTGAATTCTTTGGATAACTCGAGAAACCCAAGTAGTGATTCTGGTAACCAGAACTTGTCTTCTTTGAATAATTGTGTACTAACAATACTGGTAGTTGGGATGTCAATAGAAGTAAGGAAGGAGGCTGAAATAAACCCACTAACATGCAGGATGGGGTTCCTTAGAGGAGGGAGTTAACTAATGCTTTGTAGGAGAACCAACAGATGGATCAAAGAGTGAACTTCCTAACCCCTGCCAACACTCCGGTTCAACATGAGGTGACTTCCTCACTTCTAAATCATAATAATAACAATAGCAAAGAAATTGGTGATAATCAAAGTAAAGGAGGCATGGCCAAAGAACTAAGATCAGTGGCTAGCACTAGAGCTCAAGGTTCCACTGCCAATAAGAATAAGCTCAGTAAGAAGAGGAGAGATGCTCTTAAAAAAAGGAAAGGTGAAGCAAAAAATACAATAAATGATATAACAATTGAAATGAATAAATCTACTATACCGTTGACTCGACAGGACATAACTAACACAACAAGCCAGATGGAATTTCTCTGTATTAAGTATAACACTACTATAGCAAGGGAATCTGAGCATGATGAATATGCAACCATCAATTCAGAAGATGAGAAGTATATGGTTAAACAACAAATGGAAGAGAAAGATGAAGATGATGAAACAAGTGAATAGCTAATCAAAGCCTTCAACCTAATAAGGATAGTATGCAAGAGGAGGAGCTAAAAAGTATCTCAAAGTCAGGGTTAATCACCAAGTGGTGTTCACAAAACTAGGTTGGAAGTCAATTCTTGATCTACCATCAAATGTGCTACCAATAGAAGACCTATTACCAGATTATTTAGTCTCGGAGTTCCCAATGATTAGTTCCCTTATTTGGAATATGAGAGGCATCAATACTCAAGGTGCCATGGAAAGAATCAACTATATGAAAAACATCCATAAGCTCTCTATGATTGCTCTTCTGGAATCTTTCCCTGATAGTTCACATATTCAACATTACAAAACTTAGTTAAACATAGATTATCCTGCAACAAATCCAAATTGTAAAACATAGGTTTTTTGGTCTAAGGATGTTGATTGCAATATGTTGGATAGTGATGAGCAATAAATTACCTCTGAGTACTGTGATGCCTCTTGATCAGTTTAGAATTACCTTTGTGTATGCCAAATTTAAGGATTCTCTCAAAAGACCTCTATAGGAAAAATTAATTCACCATGCTAACACTGAACTTCCTTGGTGTATTATGGGTGACTTTAAATTTATTTCTAGCATTGAGGAGAATTTGGGAAAGGTTCCTTATAATATGATTAAATATTTTGAATTCATCAGTGTTATAGAGGCTTATGGGTTAATTGGTCTTGGTTATAATGGTCATCAGGTCACTTGGTCTAATCTAAGAGGTACCAACTTTAGAGTTAGGAAGAGATTGGATAGAGTATAATGAATGATAAATGGTTGGAAGATATGCCTCACTCTACCATTACTTACTTGCCATATGTTTGATCTAATCACTATCCCTTACTTCTGGAGATGGTTGATACTAATGATAATCCTATAATGTATTCCAGGTTCTTCAACTATTGTACTGAGCATCATAATTTTATGGAAAAAATTGATAGATGTTGGAATTAGGGAGATTACTAGTAATCCTATGTGGATTATCTAATAGAAGAATGAAAGATTAGTTTATACATTTAGTTCCTGGTCCAGGAATGAACTAGGGGACATTTATGCCAAGGTGAAGGATTTTGAAGAAAGAAGAACAGTAACAGAGGAGGAGCTCATCTGCAATAATATTGAGACAAATAGAAGCAAACTTCTTACTCTAAATTCTAATTACATTAGATTTTTAAAGCTTGAGGACTCTATCTTAAGGCAAAAGGCTAAATTACAATGGTTCAAGGAAGGAAACATGAATTCTAAATGCTTTTTATGACTTAATTAGAGGAAGAGAAAGGAGTATTCATATTAATAAGATTAAGAATGAGCAAGGTGATTAGATACTAGGGGAGGAGATCATTGCCAAAGCAGCCTGAAATTGTTTTTGGGATATTTTTATTGGGAATAATAAGGCAATAAATGAGTTGTTCCTAGACTGTATCCCTAAACTTGTTATTGAGGAGCAAAACTTGGAACTCCAAAAAATCTCCAACACGGAGGAATTAAAAGAAATCATTTTCTCAATGAATCCTAATTTAGTTGTAGGGCTAGATGATATGAATGGTAAATTCTTTCAGGT
The DNA here is from genome assembly GCA_025774065.1 of Solanum ossicruentum. NCBI lineage: Eukaryota > Viridiplantae > Streptophyta > Magnoliopsida > Solanales > Solanaceae > Solanum > Solanum ossicruentum. The sequence continues at coordinate 28,724 of JAOTQR010104342.1, read as the reverse complement.
TTGCTGAAACATCATCTGTAAAGAATAATTTAATATGATACAATCTTTTTTTCTATGGCCATTGTTTATCATGTTTTTTAACTCATGCATGCTTGGTTTTACTCCCTAATGTGAATCATCCGTAATAGACTATTTGAATTTAGACCCGTAGGTCTTAGTAATTCACTAGTAAAATCATTTCCAAAATCCTTTGCTTGAGACTGACTAGTATTTTAACTACTTTGGTTTCCACTAACCAATCTAGTTTTGTCAAAAACAAAAGCATTTAAGAAAACATCATGCTTTCCCAAGAGATTATCCACCATATCAAGAAGCCGAATATGGGTAACAATGTTGTTATCAAGTTATACATGACAAAGGCTTATGACAAAGTCTCTTGGTCCTTTGCTTGTTTGGTTCTTAGAAAATTTGGTTTCGGTGAATTGTCTATAAATAATGTGTGGAGAATTATGGATAATAACTAGTATTCTACAATCACTAAAAGTTCTAGACATGGCTCCTTTCATCCCACCAGAGGTCTGAAGCAAGGCGATCCTTTATCACCTACCTTATTCATCTTGAGAGTTGAGGTTTTTTCAGGGCTCATGATTAGGCTTAATGATCACCTCAATGTCATGGATTTTATATGGATAGCAGAGGACCTCAAATTAACTACTTCATCTATGTTGATGATGTTATTATCTTCATATCCAGCAAGAAAGCTTTTTCGAGTCTCATTATAAAAAAAAATCAAGAGTTATGAGAAGGTGTCTAGCCAACTTGTGAACAAAAGTAAGTGTCATTTCATGGTTCCTGATAATGTTTTTACATCTACTGTTTAGAAGAATCAAAAGGCTGATTGGTTTTCTCAGAAACATAGCCCACTAACTTACTTTGGTTGTCCCATCTATATTGGAAGACAAAGAATTGACTATTATCTGAGAAGATCACTAAAGTAGTGACATGGATTATAGGATGGAAAGCTATAATCTTGAGTTATGGAGGGAAAGTTGTCCTCATTAAGCATGTTCTCCAATCCCTTCCTATTCACCATCTATTTGACATATCCCCTCCTAATACTATTATGAAACAGATCGAAGATCTTACAGCTGACTTCTTTCGGGGTTTGAAGGTCAATAAGAGAGGCATCACTGGGCCTCTTGAAAAAACTTTTCCTATTTTTACAAAGAAAGGGGTATAGGAGTGAGATAAATCAAGAATGTTGCACTATCCTTCAAATATAAAGAATGGTGGAACTTAAAAACCAAGTCTTCTCTTTGGGGTGATTTCTTAAAGGCCAAATAATGTAATAGATTTAACCTAGTCTATAGAAAATGGGCACCTCGTCTATCCTCAGCTTGGAAACAGATGATGAAAGTCAAGCAAGATATTGAAAAACACTTACATTAGAAAATCAATTCTGGTTCGTCCTTTTTATGGTGGGATGATTGGTTAGGTATGGGTCCTTTAGTCAACTTCAGGAATGATAATATTAGGGCTAACAACATCAAGATAGAGGATTTTCTCATCGAAGGTCAGTGGAATATGGAAAAAATCAATCAAATAGCCCCTCCTTAAAAGGTGTCTACTATCTTATCTACTCATCTCCATCTTTAATCTAGGCTACCTGATCAAGCTATTTGGAAGCCTATCTATCATGGATTATTTAGTTACTCCTCAACCTGGAATTTGATCAAGGATAAGAGGGCAATGGTGGCCATCGATTCTCTTACCTAGCACAAGCTTATTCCTTTCAAATGCTCCTTTCTCCTATAAAGAACATTAAGGAGGAAACTTCCCACCAAAGAAAAGCTGGTCAAGTTTTGTTATAATCTTGCTGAGTGTTGTTGCTATTAGTTGGCTAGAAAAGATAGCATTGACCACATCTTTGTCTCTGGAAATGTAGCCAAGACTATATGGTGGTTCTATGCTGATTCTGTAGGTATTGAAAAGGCTTATATCCCCTTAAAAATCTTGTTATGAAATGGTGGACTACGCAACCTAGAAATGATGCTCACAAGCTGCTTCTTCATATCATTGCCATCCTAATCTGCTGGCGTCTAAAGAAGAATAGATGCAATTTTAAGTATGGAGGGAAGATCTCTACTTCCTCTAGAGTAAGCTTTTGTGATAGGAAAGATTGTTTTAATATTATTAATATTGCTTATCCTTATGTGAAAGGCCTTTCAGCCGATAGGTTTAGTTTCTATGATGGAGAATATCATCCAGGAGATCAAAGTTATAACCATCACTTGGAGTAACCTAAATTTTATTAGGTTAAACTCTACAGTGATGGTAGTTTCCTCAGCAAATCTGGCAGAATTGGAGTGGGTGGAACACTTAGGAATTACCTAGGTGATTTATTCTTTGCTTTTTCTGCTCCAATGGGCATAGGATCAAATAATGAAGCTAAGATTGAAGGAGAAATTTTTGGACTTACCTGGTGTTTGTAGCTTGGCCACAAGTAGGTGATTATGGAGATTAATTTTGAATTACTTTACAAATGGATTAGAAATGACAATCAAGATCCATGGTTAGTCAAATAACAACTAACAAAGCTTTTAAGTACTATCAACAAGCTCCAAAATTTCAGGTATAGGCATACCTACAGAAAAGCCAATGATACTGCTAATTCCTTAGCCAAATATAGCAACTAGTTCACTACTCCCATGATCCTCTTCTCCAGAAAGGATCTTCATAATGAAAGCAGGGCATTTTTGGACATTAACAAAACTGGAATGCCCAACTTTAGAAGAAGAAAGATGAAGAGAATTTAAAAACCTCATTGAGGTAGTTTGATAGAACATAGGATTAGGGTTATTCTAGGATGTCTAGGTCCCTTAATTTAATTCTATTTTGCAAAGGAAGAGTCTCCCTAATTCATACTCTCCTAGAGTTGTATGGCCAGGATTCCTCTCATAGGAGTATAGGCTAGGACTTGCTTCTTTTTAGTAAAGGGTTAAAGTTAGCTAATCTTAGTAGGTAGGCTAACTAGAGCACCACCATAGGTTGGAGGTAAGGTTTATTCCCCCCCTCCCCCCTTGTATTTTTATATTTTTGAATTTTTGATAAGGCCTGGGGATGTTGCTATGCACTTGGCCCTCTCAAGGGTCATTAAAATTAAAATAAAAGCCTATAGTTAGTGACAAATCTAAAGGAATTACGAGATCTAAATACATCTTTTAAAATTAGCTGACGTGTCCCCATGAGCACTACCTACAAAATTTTTAAAAGTGATTATGTGTATTCTATACATAAATATTTATGTGTGTATATATATTATATCAAAGTTTTCACCATTCTTTCAAAAAAATTATCTATTATTTTCTAAGAATGGTCTCAAATAAAATTGTTTCTAGGGTGAAGGAGTTATGATAAACAAATATCATAGTTTTGTCCCTAAAAGAAATAAACATTTTCTTAAAAGAAACTTTCAAAATATCTTCCATAAAATGAAGAAAATTCATTTTTGCAAAATATTTTTTTTGGATAGTTTAGACTTACACTGATTCACATTAATTGTGTTGTTTGATCTATTTGTTTTTCCTCTTAATATTTTTGGCCTTCGCTAATTTTAAATTATATAAAATAAAATTATGTGGTCATTTGGATTTAGATTAATTAAAAAATAACTTTTGTATTATATTCTTTCTCATTACTTTATTAAATAACTATAATGAATTACTAGTAGTAATCAAGTCCCTTTAATGACTTTAATCAAGGCAATGCAATTTATCACCTAGATCATTGTAGTTTGCTTGTTTAAATAATTTCTCTCCATTATTGACTTCTCTCTTGTGATAGTTAGTTAGTTTTATTTTCTCATTGATTATTGGAAACCCCCACCCTTTGGGGAATTAAATTGGTTAATTATTTGAATTGCAAATTGTTGAATTCTCTTGAATCTACGTATTCCCTGTGGGTTTGACCCTAACCTAGGTTAGGTTATATATCTTGACAATGACCGCTTTAGCCTCTAAAAAGGATGTGTTACTTGGGTGGCAACCAAGATTTTGGCGCTGTTGCTGGGGAATATGGACTGACTTAGTGAATTCATTAGTAATTCCAATATTAATCCTTAGTTCGCTTAATTTACTTTTGTTTTTTAATTTTTGTTTTTTCTAGGGTGTAAGTGTAGTGATGCCTAACACTCAGAGTTAGGAAATCCCTTAACTCTGTTTGATCTAGAGATCCACAAAACGTTAAGAAGAATGACACAAGGCAACGCGACCAATGCAACTCTGAACAGGAATAATAACGAGGATGCTGAGAATGAGAACCCCCCTCCTTTGGATTACATTGCTCCACCACCTCAGGATTTCAATGCCAATGCTTGCTAGTGGATTCAGTACAGGTTGAATCCTATGGCTACAAAGGTGACTGGAGCTATTGTGTTGCCATTACTACTGGCAGACACAAAGTTGATAGTCTTGAGTGGGTTACTTCAGATGCTTGATGTGCTGATAAATTACAACACATCTGATGCCTAAAATAATGGATTTTGCAAGTTCTTAATACGACTTTTTAGTGTTTTTATATATTTTTGTGCTATATGTTCAAAAAATATAGGTCGACATGATTTTTAGAGAAAAGTGCGGATTTTGATGAAAATCAAGACATACGAGCCACCCTAAGAGTCATAGAGCAAGCTACGAGTCATAAGGTGCTCTCATAGCAATTTTCAGAGAGGTTAAGAATTGGGCCAAGAATTGCAAGCAAGGACTAGGAGGAGACCCTATGAGTCTAACCTCAAGCAACAACTCGTAGCAATGGATTGTAACATTCAAGTCCAAAATACTAAGTGCTAACTACGAATGCCCGATTACGACTGATAGGTCACCCTATGAGTCATACCTACGAGCTGTATCTGCTTTTTGTAAATAGTATAAATAGTTTAAGATAGAGTTTTAAAAGAAGATTTTGGGAGATTCCATTTTACACAAGACA